>JACBWV010000730.1:842334-977786 GCA_013435795.1 Chlamydomonas sp. ICE-L | reverse complement strand
AACCGCACCAGAACCCCCGAACGAAAATAAACCGCCCCCCCACCAGCCGGACACAGGGCTGCCCTTCAAGTCAACACCACCATACATCGCTAACAGTAGCCCAACCTTAAAGACAACAAATCCCTGTTGGCTACCAGAAGACCCCCTTTCTGAAGCGACCACAAAAAAGGGGTTCTGGACCTGACCTGTGGAACACTGATTAAACTTTTTTATACCCGCCCGGTACATGTTTATCCTGATTGGTTTATTTGTATATTGGTATAATTATAAATATTAATATTCACTTTATGTTTACTGTATATGTTATTATAAATTTCTTATCTGTGTTACGTTGGTATGTGTTATAGTAATATTCTTACAGTGTGCTTATTGTATATTGCTATTATAATAAACCATATATCAGGGGGGGGGGGGGGCAAGGAGGAGGGCGAGGGGTCAGGGGGAGGAATATTGAATATTTAGGACTGGCCGTACCTCATCTTGCTTTTAAATGAGTGGGTCTATCCTAAGGATCCTTCCGACCACTAAACTGCCTTTTTTTTTTATTTTTTTTTTACCTTACATGACCACCATTTTAGGTGGTGGGGTGGGAGGGGGGGGGGGAGGGGGAACATTGTGTGGAGGCCCCCTCCCGTGGTTTTGGGTGTAGTAGGTTGGTTTCGCCGCGGGTGGGAGGGATAAGGCAAGTAGCCAAGGGGGTGGAGACATTTTTTCGACCTTATCTTCCCCTACTATTTGTTGAAACTTCAGCACATGCATTCCAAGCTCCACGAATCGACCGTTTTTACTGTTATTGAAAACAAAACACACTCATCACAAAATACTTTCAACTGAGCCAAACGAAAAACAGATAAACACACACACCCAAAAAAACCAAAACAAAAAAAAAACCCCACAAAAAAAACACCTCCCACATATCCCCCAACCACACACAACCAAAACAACAGCAAACCCCCCCCCCCCCCACCCCCCCCACCACCCCCAACCCCCCCCAACCCCCACCCAACCCCCCCCCCCCCCCCAACCACCCCCCCCCCCCCCCCCCCCCCCCCCCCCCCCCCCCCCCCCCCCCCCCCCCCCCCCCCTGCCTTATATTGTTTATTGAATATTGTTATTATAATATTCCTTATATTGTTCATTGTATACCGGTATTATATATTATTTACATTGTTTACTGTTTATTGTTCATATTGTACAGGTACATGTACAGGTACAATTGTATTCCTCTACAGCAGCCGTTAAAAAACAATCCCTAAAATTGCAAGTAGTGAGGTTAAGGGGCCCATCCTGTTTGCTTGCACAGGGGCCAACCACCAAACAGCAAAGCCTTTAAATACATAACACATCCTATATCATTAAAAGACATTGAATGCATTATTTTTCTTGTGTTCCTAGTTCACACCTCCAATCGAGCATTGTGACAGAAAATTATAAAATGTAAAAAATTATAAAGAAATGCATATCATAATATTTGAGATAATGCATATCATAATATTAGATAATGTGTCTACATATCATAATATATGATATAATGCACATCGTAATATTTGAGATCATGCATAGCATAATACATGAAATAATGCATATCATGATATATCTTGGTATAATGTATATTTATATAATTATATGTGAGATAATGTATATTTATATAATTAAAGATGAAATAATGTATCTTCATATAATTACAGATAAGATAATGTATCTTTATATAATTATAGATGAGATAATGTGTATTTCTGTAATAATATATGAGATAATGTTTATAGTAATATATATAAATATAAACATAGAATAATAAACATAGTTTTGGACACACAATCTATTTTTGGACACACAAGATATGAGATTAATACGATCATCATCTCGCATCATCTATACCATATTCATTTCATATTAATTTATTCTTCATTTACACCTGCCTATGTTTAGGGCTTCCAGTAAAGTAAGTGTTCACACTTATTTTGTCACACCTTCCAGAAGCTTGAATTGAGCCAGTTTGAATGGATGGCGGAGAATAATGTCGATGTTGATCACCATCATATACTCCACCCTCCCCCACCCGACCTCCCACTAAACCCCACCCAACCCCACCCAAACCTCCCACACAACCTACAAACCCACTCTCCCCACTACAACCCCACACCCACCCCACCTACCCTCACCCACCCACCCCACCCAAACTGCAAACCCGCCCCCCCAAACCAACCTTAGCCCACCCCCATCCACCCCACTCCCCCCCTCCACCCAACCCCAACCCTACCACCACCCACCCCCCTCCACCACCCACCCTAGCCCCCCAACCCCCAACCCCCTACCCCCCCACTCCACCCAACTCCAACCCCCCACCACCTACCCCTCCACCACCACACACACCTTCCAATAGCTTGAATTGAGCCAGTTCGAATGGATGGCGGAGAATCATATCACTGTCAATCACCATCATGTACTCTGCGTCAGTCTTCCCGTGTTGCATGAAGTCCAGCACAGCCCTGAAGGGTAACGTATTTTTTTGCGTGGCTTGGTGTTGCTTGGCTTGGTTTGGCATGGTTTAGCTTTTTTTGGCTTGGCTTGGCTTGGTTTGGCTTATTTTTGGTTTGGTTTAGAGATTGCAGATGCACTTTAATGTTAATACGCTCATGCTCACACAAAATCTAAATCCCCACACGTTCAAGCAAAGACAAACATATACTCATACGTGCATGCTCACATAGAAACATGTCCCCTCACCCCCCCCCCACCCCACCTAACCCCACCCCACCCCACCCTACCCCAACCACCCCAAACCACCGCACACACCACATAGCACACACCACACGCACCCCCACCACACACCCCCACACACATACACCCCACACACACACACATACACACCACACCCACACCCCCACACAATACACATACACACACACACACACACACACGCACCCCACCCACACCCCCACACACAAACACACCACCACACACGCACCCCACCCACACCCCCACACACATACACACCACACACACACACGCACCCCACCCCACACCCCACACACAAAACAACACACACACGAACCCACACACCCCCACACATACAACACAAACACACGCACCCACACACCCCCACACACATACAACACCACACACACACGCACACGCACCCCACCCACACCCCACCCACATACACACCAACACACACACGCACCCCAACCACACCCCCACACACATACACATCACACACACACATGCACTTTGATGCTGAGGTACTCGCAGTTGGACATGCCAACATTCGAAAACAGAGAGAGAGAAACCGCCTTGCATACTCACATGCACACACTCAAGCACACACACTCATGCACACACACTTAAGCACACACTCATGCACACACACTCATATGCATACACTCACACACACACCCAAGCACACAAACTTATACACACACACTAGCACACACAGTCTTACGCACGCACTCAAACACGCACACTCATGCTCACACACAACATACAACGCACAACACACATGGTCATATTTACACACACACGCACTCACACACTCTGTACCATACATGCTCACACACATGCTCACATACACATGCATGCTCACACACTCCCTCGCATACACATGCATGCTCACACACACATGCCCAAACACTCATTCACTTACACATGCATGTTCACACACACATGCATGCTCACTCACACACACATGCTCACACACTCCCTCAAATGCACATGCATGCGCACACACACATGCATCCTCACTCACACACATATGCTCACACACTCCCTCACTTACACATGCATGCTCACCCACACCCAACAGCTCACACACTCCCTCACATACACATGCATGCTCACACAACACACGCACATAAGCACTCACCCTGGTTTATTGAACGGAGCATAATGATCATGTGTCTTCTCATTCCACTCAAAGGAGGGTGCTATGTGTGTGTCCATGATCTGAAGCATCTCCGTGGTGTAGGCTGCCTTTTCCTCGTCCTTGCAGCACATCACACGTGTTATTTTACCTGCATGCACCAGGACAAATAAATAATATATATGTGAGTCCTTGATCTGAAGCATCCCCGTGTTGCAAGCCGCCTTTTCCTCGTCTGTACGGCACATCACCCGCGTTATTTTACCTGGATGCACCAGGATAAATACATTATATATGTGTGTGTCCATGGTATGAAGCATCTCCGTGGTGTACGCTGCCTTTTCCTTGTCCTTGCAGCACATCACTCGTGTTATTTACCTGCATGCACCAGGACAAATAAAAAATATATATGTGAGTCCATGATCTGAAGCATCCCCGTGTTGCAAGCCGCCTTTTCCTCGTCTGTACGGCACATCACCCGCGTTATTTTACCTGGATGCACCAGGATAAATACATTATATATGTGTGTCCATGGTATGAAGCATCTCCGTGGTGTACGCTGCCTTTTCCTTGTCCTTGCAGCACATCACTCGTGTTATTTTACCTGCATGCACCACGACAAATAAATAATACAAATGTGAGTCCATGCTCTGAATCATCTCTGTGGTTTAAGCCGCCTTTTCCTCGTCTTTGCAGCACATCACGCCTGTTATTTTACCTGCACGCACCAGGACAAATAAATAAGTCATACATGTGTGTCCATGATCTGAAGCATCCCCGTGTTGTAAGCCGCCTTTTCCTCATCTTTTAAGCGCACCACCTGTGTTATTTAACTTGCATGAACCAGGACAAATTAATCGTATATGTGTGTGTCCGGTGTGTGTCCATGATATGAAGTATAATACGATGTGTTTGTTATAATATAATATATGATCTGAAGCATAATGAATAATAAATCATGTATGTGTGTGTCCATGATCAGAAGTAACCCCGTGTTGTAAGCCGCCTTTTCCTCGTCCTTGCAGCACATCACCCCATTCACCGGTGGTATTGTACCTGCAGGCACCGGGACAAATAAATAATATATGTGTGACCATGATTTGAAGTATTTAAAATAAAATAGGTATGTTTAAAATAATATATGATCTGAAGCATAATAAAGAATAAGTCATACATGTCGTACATGTGTGTGTCCATGATATGAAGCATAATAAATTACATAGGTGTGTTTTAATATAATATATGACATGGAGCGCAATGAATAATAAATCATGCATGTGTGTCCATGATCTGAAGTGTGTCCAGATTGTAAGCCGCCTTAAAATCGTTCTTGCAGCATATCACCGGTGTTATTTCACCTGCATGCGCCAGGATAAGTAAATAAATAGTAAGCCTTATCACAAGTGAAGGCGTTAGGTTGAGGGGGCCAGCCCAATTGCTTGCACTGGGGGCAACCACCGAGCACCAGGATATGTGTACATATACATATTTTTGCCACAGACCAGTCATGGGTTCAAATCAGCTTAGTGTGCTACCTGGTCTCCATGGGTATGGACACCGGAGGGTGCGGTGGGGAGCGTGTGGGGTGCGTGTGTGTGTGTGGGGGGGGGGGGGGGGGGGGGGGGGGATAATTGGAAGGCTGTGAGCAGCCCAGAGTTGGCTGGACAAATATGCAACCATTCTTCAAGTGGATGTCATTTACCTGGATAACCACTATTCTTGAACGCAAAAGCCATGCCCACAGCTTGCCAGTCTGAGTACAGTTTACAGTCTGTGAGGTAGAGGATATGGGGGGTCGGATCTAGTGTGGATGCTAGGGGGAAGAGACAGATCGCGATGATCGTCGCGGTTGCGACTTTTATTCGATGCATGCTTGCGGATTGTGAGGGAGGGCAAGGGACGAAAGGGTGAGGAGAGGTGGGGGGGGGGGGGGGGGGGGGGGGGGGAGGGGAGAGTGAAGGATTGCACAGCTCGGAAGTGAGTTTGAATTTGGCGGAAGATGGCAGAGTTCGTGCCGGAACCAGGAGCTATCTCCCCAAGGTTAGGGCTGGGGGGCGCGGGACAACCCCAAAATAACGGTGGGAACCATTATGGTTCCGAGACGGCAACGATCTGATCTTATTCTTGTTGCACCTGGTCGAGTGCTCAGCCTATTTTCTCCAAGTCAAGAATTGCACAAATAGGTCGACTCCACCCAGGTAGGAAGACCCTTAGAGGACCTTGCCATCAGGCTTCTTTCTTTAAGTTTATGAAAAGGGCTCTTGGCTGAGGGGGGGGGGGGGGGGGGGGGGGGGAGGGGCAGGAAATAAAATCCACAGACCCCATGCCCTTTTCCCAAAATTTTGCTGATTTTACCACACACACACACACACGGCTCCGTGTCCCACTTGTAGGCCATCATCTCCTCCCATAATGATAATTAGGGGTTCAAAGTAGGGTGCATTACTGCATTTTGTATACGGTAGCTTGAAAAGGCTTATCTCCTGGTGCTGCTCCCATAACCATGCACAATATGTGGAGCAAGAAAAGGCAAATCAGCCAATACAAGAAGCGTTTGTGGGCACTCGGACGAAGCGCGCCCCCAAGAAAACCACTAAGCGCCATCATCACCAGCAATGTCACATTAGGTAGGGACTAGGGCTTAGGCCCCCCAGGCTATCTAAGTAACAAACTTTTCCTATCTCAAACACATTCTCAGCTAATACAAATCACATGCTCAGCCCACTACAACCAATCACCAGGTCGACCAACCTTTTTATTTATCCTACAGACTTAGCCCCGGTGGGCCATGGGGTCATCCTCATCCTCATCCTCATCCTCATCCTCATCCTCATCCTCATCCTCATCCTCATCCTCATCCTCATCCTCATCCTATCCTCATCTCATCCATCTCATCCTCATCCTCATCTCATCTCATCCTACCTCATCCGCATCCTCACGTCATCCTCATCCTCATCCCTCATCCGCATCCTCATCCTCATCCTCATCCTCATCCGCATTCTCATCCTCATCCTCATCCTCATCCTCATCCTCATCCTCATCCTCATCCTCATCCGCATCCGCATCCGCATCCGCATCCTATCCGCATCCGATCCGCATCCGCATCCGCATCCGCATCCGCATCCGCATCCGCATCCGCATCCGCATCCGCATCCGCATCCGCCGCATCCGCTCCGCATCCGCATCCGCATCCGCATCCGCATCCGCTCCGCATCCGCATCCGCACGATCCGCTCCGCATCCGCCCATCCGCATCCGCATCCGCATCCGCATCCGCATCCGCATCCGCATCCGCATCCGCACCCGCACCCGCACCCGCACCCGCACCCGCACCCGCATCCGCATTCGCATCCGCATCCGCATCCGCATCCGCATCCGCATCCATCACCATACTCTATCTACCTCTAGGATACATAAATAGGTTGGTCGGCTAGGTGATTGGTTGAAATAGGATAGAAAGAAGAGATGCGGAGAAAGAAGAGCATGCACAAGTATGTTCGTTGCGGAATCTGTATAGTTTTGTACTGCTGGTTGCGTTGGGTTGGGGGGTTGGGTGGGTGGGTGGGTGGGTGGGTGGGTGGGTGGGGGCTTCCCTGATAGCACCAATGGAGACTGGTCTTTAGTACAGGAACACCCCAGTTCCACTCCCATGTCATTCTTTGGGCTAGGTAAAAGTGCTTGTGAAGTACATATGTTTTCGAAAAAAACAGTTTTTGCCCTCACCACCCACCCCAAACTTTGGAGTCCCGTAACTTTCTACCTACTAGGCCAAACAAATAAATAAGACCAGATTCTTCATCCTCTTAACAAGCTGTACACATTTGGGGCAGGGGGGCAGACATTTTTGTTTTTTCCCTACACATTTGGGGCAGGGGCTCAACGTAGATCTCCTCCACAAGATGAGAAGATCGCCAGTGAGCTGCGGAGTGGCGCAGGATCCGGATAGGCGTGAGGGCCGATAATCTATGGTCAGCTGATGAGATAACTGGCTACATTGTGGGTCTGGGGACTCGTATACCGTAGGTGCATGATAAAATGGCGGAAAATAGAGATGGCGGAAGGTGCCCAAAAGGGGCTATAATCAGTGCTGCGCATTATTAAGGTTGGCGGATTTTACAGATTTGGGGGGCTCAATAAATTGGCTCAGGATACCATACCACCAATGGCGGAATCCTTTTTACATTTTTAAATTCAAATCAGATTCAAAAGTGACTCAAATGAGTTATTCTGGGCATGAGCATCAATTATATCATTAGCTTGGACATTTAACCAC
The DNA here is from genome assembly GCA_013435795.1 of Chlamydomonas sp. ICE-L. Classification (NCBI taxonomy): domain Eukaryota; kingdom Viridiplantae; phylum Chlorophyta; class Chlorophyceae; order Chlamydomonadales; family Chlamydomonadaceae; genus Chlamydomonas; species Chlamydomonas sp. ICE-L. Next base: position 969,655 of record JACBWV010000730.1, on the reverse strand, counting down.
GCATGTGTAACGGTATGGTACAGACTCCTTCACAGGCTCTGACCGTTATTAGACCTTTAGGTACAGTCATACCTTTGGTCTAAGTAACAACGTACGCACGGAGAGACAGTACTTCCTCATGTACTGCCTCTCTCACAAGCACGCCTGCCGGCTGCCTTACAATACCGGATTGCTCTCTTCACGGCTAACATCATTATACCTTTTGACGAGCCTTCGAGAGCATCCTACATCCCTTACCATAATAACAACCAACCATGTATGCTAGTGACGTAGTATTCTTAAGCTACTAGCTAGACCTTCGAACCTTAATTTAATCTTCTGTCATTCTAGCTTATAACTCCTTCTCGTGTAACAATCTCTTCCGTCGTTGCTTCTGAACCGTTACACTGGTTTCGGAGCTGGTGCCATATTTCCCACACCGTAGTGTGAGAAATGACGTATTCTGAGGACCGACACGGATACCACAGACGCAACACGAATTTTCAAATACTAAACCCCAAGGTGAAACGGGAAGTACTGTGAACCGCACAACATTCCGCCGTACAGAGTCCCGCCGGTATTTAATCCTAGCGCTTCCATAAAGTAGCACAATTTTGCTTAACTTTCTGTAAGCGCTCGGCTTAGTACCAAATTTATCGTCTGGGCATCTCCACCAGAGGCGCATCTCAGCGCATCTCCACTGGAGGAGGGACACCCGTTAAGAGTAACGTGATCGATCTGCGTAACCAAGCGATCTACTCCCCCTCTTGCCTGAGTCTGATCTCGTTCTTTTGTTTCGTCGATATTTCCTGCCGGCTTGTTGAGAAAGCCTGCTAGGCGCACTCGAGCCCACTCGGCCTCCGATCTCTCGGTCCCTTGTAAGGTCGCACTAATCCTTTGTGCAGCCCCCCCCCCCCCCTTTTTCTTCCCCTCCCCTGGCGGAAGGGACCGCTCCCTGATGATCAGGGAAGCAACCGGCCCAGCTGACGGAAGCCCAGGGGCCCAGTTATGACAAGGCGGTGAGAGGGTCATGTTTGCTGCTTTTCTTCTTCAAGTGAGTACCCTCCCCCAGAGCGTGTGTCTAGTCGCGTTTCAGTTTAGCTGTTTCTCCGTCCGACCGGGATGCGCGAATTGTCGGTTAGCCTAGAGCCGTTGCACCTACGGACCTCGTCTTGCCTACCTGCCGAGTCCTGTTTGTCGCGTTACTGCCCGAACACCTGACATCTCCGGCGCTGGTCGCGTTTTGTCGCTTGTGGACTGAGTTTTGTTTTCGCCAGATCGTGGCTTTCTATGCCCCTTTTCACGATCGCACCTTTTGCTGCTAGATTGCACCAGTTGGAACCAGATCGCACTGCTCGAACTGCTTGCTTGCTGCTCTAGATCGCATGAGTGCGATGCTTGATGCTCTAGCTCGTTGCTCCTGCTTTCTGATCGTTGATGCACTGCCTAGGCTTTGTACCAGGAGGCAGGACCACTAGATCTAGAATTCGCTCCCCCAATAATGAGAGTGACCCATCCCCACTACCAGACTGGAGGGCCTGGGGCTCTTCGTAGATGCACCACTTTTGAAGCTGGATCTCCCAGCCCATAAAGCCAGGTGCACCGATCAGAGACCAGAAGACCATACAGTCAAGGGAGGGGGGGGGGGGGGCACGCTCAGGAGGAGAGAATTTGAGTGCCTAATAGGGGAAGCTAGTCTGCGCCTCCAAGGTCACACCATGGGAACTTTGCACATCCAGCATCCTGTTTGATGCCCTCTACCCTGTCACACCCACTCATGCCAAGCAACATCCAGCCAAACTTCCTTCGGACCATGGCACCACCAGTGACCTAAGGTCCTAAGGGACAGGATCCTGGCTTTGGAATTGCATGAATCAGTGGGAATACATGTAAGCATGCTGGCCAGAAAGGTTTGTTTTTCCTTCCTGGTTTGCACACTTGCAGCATGTACACAGAGGTATCATGGAACTCAGAGCCTGCATGACGGCAATGTTGTCTCAGCAGTGAACTAGGGGGGCTCCAAGATACCAGACATGAAGGAAGCTCTGACCCATAGTGCACTTATAAGCCTTGAGTTGGGTTCAATGTCAAGGTAAAACATGTAAAAGGGGAACTGGGCCCGGCAGATGCACCCGATAGAGGGGTATCAAGCAGCACCAGCAACCATTACATGATATTGTTTTTTTACCAGACTCAACAACCCACCAGCCACCTTTGATTGCTTAATGCAACAGATGTGTACTTGAAACATGAGGGAAGCAAGTACTGGTTTTCCTTTCAGCACCCCATTTAAGTACTTAGGCAACTACTAGGACAAGTGTTTCTCGGGACAACTTTCCTTTTTGATGCAATAAGACCCACTCTCTAATTTGCAGCCTGGGTAGCCACACCCACTGACACCCACCCACTGGGACCTACCCAGGATCTCTAATTTGCAGCCTGGGTAGCCACACCCACTGACACATTATGCACAGCAATGGTCCCACAGTGGCCAGATGCACCTTGGTTTAGGAGGCACCCTTCACCACGCTTGTGATCAGACTTGCTCACTAAATCCCCCCCCCCCTGTCTCACAAAAATGTACCTTCTGCCAGCGCCACGAGGGGTGGATGTTGGGGTGCACCTCGTGCACCAAGCACAACCATCCCAAGTGCGTAGGTATGTGTAGGATTACTATGCCCGTGGTAATTTTTTGTGCACAGCCGGCACACCCCAGGAGAGTATCCACCACATCACCAGCTCCAGGGCCCATGAAAGTGCCAGGAGATTAGTGATGCTGGAAGGTTCTACCCAGGCGGTAAGCTCACAAGACACTTATGCAAGTGCCTTGAAGAGTTACCTCGAGTGCACGGCTTAGGTGTAATGATTAGTGAGCAGAAGGCACTCCCATATGGCCCCAAGGAATACGTGCACCATTGAGAAATTTACTTGGTTTGGGAGGCGGTTCACTTCAAACCTGCCACCATCACCACCACAATTTTCAGAATTGGCTGGCACAGGTCCAAGGGTTTAGGGTTCACAAGGGTTTAGGGTTTAGGTTTTTTAGGCCCTGTGTACCTCTCCCCCTTTAGCACAGCCTGCTGCCTTGTACATGGTCCTTCTCCTCCTACACCTTTCCCCTGTATTTTATACTCTTGATTGCCTGGAGGCCGTAAAGAGTGGCCGTGTGTGTGTGACCTACAGTGACTCTTGCACATGGTAGTAGCCCAAAGACAGACCTGTCAGGTCTGGACATTCAAGCTAAGTAGACGGTGCAGTATACTTATTTTAAGGTACTGCAGCAAGTACAAGAGCAGTCTGAGGAAGGATCCAGCTCCCCACTTGGGAACAAGGAACACCTCCAAAGAACAATCACTTAGGGAAAGCTCAGACCCTGAAATAGTTACTGCACACCTACCAAAAGGGGCCCCATTTGAAGATGCGCTGGGCCTCTATTGCAGTGTCGTTATGCCCAGCAAGCAGGCCCCTTAACTTGTGCAAACTCAAGTATGACAATGATGAAGCCTGCTAACGCTGATTTTCCTAAGTCCCTTGGGGCTATTGGGCTTGCCCAAATTTAAATTTGTATTAAGGAAAATGTGAAACGACCTGTAAGGTATCTGAGTCAAGTCATCTGAATTAATACATCAGCGACGCGAGTCCCAGTGTAACGTGACATTGCCTCTCGTGCCTCTGCCCCATCGTCTACAAGAAGCAAGGAACACAAAAAGTTGTCCAGATGGGGGGTTCTGTTGCACAGGTGGAAACAGGACTACAAGGCATTCCAAGCGGAGAGCAGCAGCGGGAGTCACTCTGCGTATTTGCATGCATGGCATGCCTTATTCTGTGCTTGTGTTGTGCAGGTGGTTAAAAATATAGCTTAGGGTGGGCCTTCTCCTGCTTCTCCCCGCTCAGCATGTTGTGCTAAAGGGGTAGGGGGAGTTAAGATGCATTTATGAGTGGGCCGGGGTACTCCTGTCATGTACCAGCCTGTGTTGTATGTTCTTGGAGACATGTGTTGCCCCCCATCTGCTTTCATGGAATGGGGCACATGGATGTGGGTTTCTGTTGCACAGGTGGAAGCAGGACTACGAGGCATGCCAAGCTGGGAGCAGCAGCAGCGGGATTTACTCTACGTGTTCACATGTTGTGTTCGTGTATGGTAGGTGTGCTTGTGTTGCGCAGGTGGAAACAACAGAGCACTACAACGAGGAGCAGCAAACGAAGCCATGTCGTGCTTAAGGGGGGGGGGGGGGGGGGGGGGGAGGGTAAGGTGTATGTATATAAATGGACCTTCTAATTAAGTTATAATAGCTTAATTTCGTTGACTGCAGCTTGCAATCCAAGCTTCTATCAATTGACTCGTCGCACCGAGCACTACTTGTACTGATACCTATATTTCCAGTCTTCGTGTTGTTTGATCACTTAAATATATGTGACAGACAACGCCATACCTTGTACACGTAGAATTAAATGATCACTGTAGCACAAATTCAGGGCCCCCGTCAGTAAACCGATTGTTTGGGGTTCAATTCATCAGTGCTTTTTCTTTTTTAGTCCTTCCTATCACGGTTGGGAAAGTCCCTTTACCCTATTTGGCCTACCCCTGGACTGTAACATACGTACACACACACGTCTTTCGCGTTCGAGGACCTTCCTTCCGCGGACCTGTACAGCGATCGCCTGGAGTCCTTGATCGGTTCTGCTTGCATGTGCATTGGCATTTTCAAGTCCGCCTACTATTTGTAGGAGTGGCAACGCCATTTAAACTGAGTCCTCGGTGTCGCTGGTTTGTATAAGGAGACACACCTCCTAGGGTGAAGATCCTTTCACAATTAAAAAATATAAAAAATGATGCTTTAGCATCAGCCCGAGGATGCGTCAGGCACTATCTGTAAGGGCGTTTTCTGCTAGTGAACTGGTACCCTATGTCTGAAACAATATTACCAGGCCTTACTAATTTGGGCACCTTGCTTTGGCGCATACCTACTTTGTTCATTCTATGCCTTGCCTTACCTTACCTTGCCTTGCCTCGCCTTGCCTTGCAACCTGCTTCCTACATTTATTTTACAGTTGAGGAGCATCCATATAGGCTGGAGGCTAAACCCTGAGCATCCTTAGGAATGATCCAAACAGGCCTCAAATATAGATCCTGTATACCCCTCTCGATTTCACCTGTTAGCCTGCTCTTCTGATCCTCACTTTGCAGGAGGGCAAATGTGGGCCCCCCAACAAGGTCTTCGGACCCCTTGGTGCAGGCTACACATTCGCTGCGATTGCCGACCGCCGCTACAACTGGTGCAGCCAGCAGAGGCTGGACATCACTCTTACCCCCCTTTTGACGTTATCACTGAGTCTTGAGCCTTCATCCTGCTGAGCTTTGAGTCTTAATCCTTGATTGTGCTGAGCTTTGAGTATTGAGCCTTCATCGTGCTGAGCTTTGAGTGTTGAGCCTTCTTCCTGCTGAGCTTCGAGTCTTGATCCTTGATTGGGCTGAGCTCTGAGTATTGAGCCTTCATCGGGCTGAGCTTAGAGTATTGAGCCTTCATACATCGTGCTGAGCTTTGAGTATTGAGCCTTCATCGTGCTGATGAGCTTTGAATCTTGAGCCTTCATCCTGCTGAGCTTTGAGTATTGAGACTTCTTCTTGCTGAGCTTCGAGTCTTGATCCTTGATTGTGCTGAGCTTTGAGTATTGAGCCTTCATCGTGCTGAGCTTTGAGTCTTGAGCCTTTGATACTGCTGAGCTTTGAGTCTTGAGCCTTGATCCCGCAGAGCTTTGAGTATTGGGCCTTGATCCTGCCGAGCTTTATGCCTGGGGCTTATCCCTTTTTGCCTTGCGCTTACCTCCTTGCACGTATCCACCTTGCACGTATCCCCTGTCGCCTTGCACTTACCCACTTCCACCTTGAGTTTACTCCCTTTCACCACCTGTCAGCGTATACTACTAGGACACGAGTGCCTGATTGGCATCTGATTCAGATGACAATAATGCATGTCCTTGGAGGAGAACAGATTACCCAGAGGTTCCACTAACCCACAGCCAAGCTTTCGGCTATGGTCTTACGATTGGGGGCAACTTAGTACTGATCAGACCCGCACCGCGACCTTCTGGGGAGGATCGGACCCCCCCGTTTTCCTCCCGGGTCAGGCATTATTGTCAGCGTATACTACTAGGACACGAGTGCCTGATTACCCGAATGAAAAAAATCTCCAGATTTTTTGAAGAGGGATTAGCCCCATTTTAATGGGGCTAATCCCTCTTCAAAAACTAATGTCCGTCCGTTAGTTAGTTAGTTTGTCACAAACCAAATTTTCAGGTTTTATGAAAAACATCAAAAAGTTGAACATTCTATATTTTTGATGAATTATAAAAAAACCGGGAAAATTCTCAGCAGAGCAAATATGAGCATCGCAATTCACGAAAAGGAGCTCAGGTTGGGCCAAAAAGCTACAATTAACGGTTAACAATTTGATTTAAGGGTGCATTGAGGTAACATTTCAGATTTGAACCACTTAAACATGTGCGTATACTTAGGTTTGGGAACAGAATAGTAGTCAAAAACCAAGGCGAAACATGTACGCATCACAATGGAAGAAACAATCCCCTAGGGCACTAGTGCTATAATTAGCCCTCGGACCCCACCTCAGGGCCGTGCGTGGGGCAGGGGCGGGGGCAGGGGCAAGCCACGCCACCTGCCCCTGGCCAAAAAACCGTTTAGGAAGACGGGACATACCGTTCACGTCTGGGCTGGGCGGAAACATGCAATACCTTGTACAAACTCCGTAAAATCAACCAGATACCTGATTGGCCTCATTTTTCTTGCATCAAATTCTTTAGAAACAAGTCAATCTACATACATGCATTTTATAACATTACACAAACGTTCAATACTGCTTAAAATTCAATAACCCTTCAAAATCTCTCTTTTCGTCACTTAATAGTTAACAATGCTAAATCAACAATCGATTCATTGGACTTCAATTAATTTAAAGCCTCCAGGCACCGTTCAAATTTAATCCTATTAGAATTGATACAATTTAAAGCAGTTACGTGCATTTAAATCACGTTAATTTAATTACCGTAAATGGAAAGGAATAAATCGAATTAAAATATCACAACATTAAATACAATTCAATTCAATTAATTAAAATACACTGAATTTAGGATTCGAATCATTCATTCGGGACGCGCCTCCAGGCGCCCTTAATGGTATACGCTGACAATAATGCATGTCCCGGGAGGACAACAGACAACCAAGCGCCTAACCACAAGCAAACCAAACCTGCAGCAACTGAAAAAATCCAAAGGATGCGAAGTTAAAATTCTCAAGAAACTTGTAACCAACAAAGGAAACACAATTCAATGAACAATAGAAGGTTAGATGTACAGACACAGTACAGAAAACCTATTGTCCACCTGAAAATAGTAAACGCAGAAAAATGGACTTTAACAATTTACTGCAAAGGATGGACTGAAAGGCGCTTGAAATACACTCGGAAAACAAGAAAGAGGTGAGCGGCGGTACATCTGCAAGTACAAGTGCAAGATTACCCAGCCCACCAATTTACAGTAAAATCCGAAGGGAAACAACTACGACACTCCACAAAAAGTTCTAATCACGTGAGGGGCTGGTGATTTAAAAACAGTGTGGTGTAAAAAGAAATAGCTAATCTATGATGAGCTCCACCGAATGAACCATCTGCCTATGGAATTAAGAGCCAGAAACCATCAAGACGCTATAACGGTGGTCTGAATTAATGACCACCTTCCACCAAAACCAAGAAAGACAGCTGAAAGGAAGCTGCCTAAACAAAGCGTCGTAACGCTCCACCAATCTAGACTACCCTATAAGACAGTCTAGGAGGTGCTGAGGAATAGGCACCCACACATTGGGCCATGTTAACCTACGTCTTACATTACATTACATTACATGTTAAAGTCTACTTGACACCGCGAGGGTGTATGAGACTCTGTGCTTTAAACAAAAAGAAAAAGCACCCACAAAGCAAAAAACCCCATTACATCAGGGGTGTGTCGAGGACAAACAAACCAAACTCCCAACCACCGTTTTGGTGGCGTAGGTATTAAACCCCTTAGAGCAGGACCCAGATCTCAACCACTTACAGTGGCGGAGGTAAGAAGCTAACAAATGAGAAGTCTCAAGAAGAAAAAAAAGGGATAATAAATTACGGTGCCACTAAGCAGTCCAGGGCTTCCTGTCTTGCTCTTCTACAAGTAGAAAGATAGTCGGCTAGGTTGCTCCAAAAAGACTTAGTGCCATTTCCATTCATAAAGGTTCTGAATGTGGAATCGCAGAATTCCACATTCCATACGGTTAAGTCGGTATCCTCATGGACATGCCTATAAATATCTGTAAACAGATTCTGGTAGCGGAGGCGAATATCATTATAAAAAGGGCACTCAAACATATGCATTTCATCCTCAGTTTTTTGGAACCCACACATTTGACAGTGTCTCATTGAGCGAGGGATGTGTGCTCTATCCACCACCCTCATTCTTTCTGTGTTCAGCCAATGGGAACCCATTCTAAACTGTGCTATAGAACGAATCTGATCCTGCTTATGTAAGGCGGATGTAAAAGGAATCAAGCCATTCTCATCATTGCTGTTGGCTGCGAACCATTTTTGGTATCGGAGGCGTTTAAAGCCAACCCTTCTCTCATCAGGGATGTCTCTAACTGCATTGGTGTCACTTGGGTACTTAAACCTCCATGACTCAAAAACTTCAGACATAATACCTTCGACATCGACAGCCTCCAAAATGTTGATGTTTTTACTGGATCCTAGCTTGTGGAGAGCACAACGCAAGTCATGAACCCAGCCAGTGTTGGAGTCAAAAGATTCCTCAAGAGCCATTCTAATGAGATCCTCAGGTTCTTTATGTATGGTCTTGTTCCAGAAGCGCAAAGCTTGTTTAAGCCAAGCAAAACACAACGGGGTTCTACCCAGCTCTTCCATGATAATATTAGATGTAGTAGATTGGCAAACACCCAACATTTGTTTAAGTATACCTCTATGCCATTTCTCACAAGCATGGTCATTTGAGATAAGTGTGTTGTTCAGAATAGAAGGAGCCCACACCTCACAGCCAAAATTCAGGATAGGTTGTACAAGAGAATCAAACAGGTGGGTGAGAATATCAATATTGTATATCTCCATAGTATGGCATCGCCTACGAAGCATGTGGTGTGCCTTTTGGGCCTTAGTGAGCATACTAGAAAAAGCAGCTTTTGCACGATTGCTTGAGTCACCATCCACAAAGAGGGATCCCAAGTAGATAAAAGATAACTTTGTAGAAAGTTGTGCTCCATCATAGACAAATTTGTAATCAGGATCCATGCGGGCCTCATCACAGAATTGTTTGTTGAAAACGACAATCTCAGTTTTCTTTATATTCACAGCCATCTTAGTAGCCTCGCAGAAATCTCTCAGGCAGTCAAGCATCGCTTGCATATCTGCCGGGGATTCTGCCATTATAGCTAGGTCATCAGCATAAAGTAACAGTTGCAGAATCTTTCCCCTAAGCTCAGCCCCTACATTTGGGAGCTTGGATTGGAGGAACGATTCAATTCTATCAATGAACAGACCGAATAGGAGTGGGGATAGGGGGTCTCCTTGTTTAACTCCTACAAGGGATGGAAAGGAGGATCCAATGTCCCCATGTAGGCGAACTTGGAAAACAACATGATTATACATGGACTTCAGAATACTGAGATAGGGGTCCTTGACTCCTAGCCTTGCTAAGCAATCCCATAGCAAGTCTCTGTTGACCCAATCATAAGCCTTCTTGAAATCAACAAAAGCCACAAAGAGTGGTTTTTTCTTTTCTCTATATTTATCTACAATATGGTTAAGAATGAATGATGCATCTGCAGTACCCCTACCACTTCTAAATCCATATTGGCCAGCGGCTCTGAGGTTGAATTCTTCTGACCAATCATCTAGTATACGTAGCATGCAAAGGGAGAAGATCTTTCCTATGGAGTTGCTCACCGCAAGACCTCGATAGTTGTCCTTGTCATACACACTGCCTTTGGATTTGGGTACGGGTACCAAGGCAGCTGCAGCCCATTGGCTAGGGTAAGAAGTCTTCCAGATGAGATTAAACAGGTTAGTCATAGCTTGTACAAATCGGGAGTTGGCCTCATGGGAAGCAAATCTGTACCATTCTGCAGGGATACCATCTACCCCGGGGGAGGAGTTTTTCCGTAGGGATTGGAGAACAGAAAACACCTCCTGGGTGGTAAAGTCTTGACATAACCATGTTGGTGCGGCCTCTATCTGAGGTCCATCAGCTTGAGGGACAAAGTCCCTAGCATCCAGACTTGGATCAATACCTACTTGCACATCAAAGAGGTCTGCAAAATAATCAGTCCAATCATGAATTGTGATATCTGCCGTAGTGGCCTTGTTAGGCTCACGCACGTCTTTCCAAAAACTTTTCGGATTATGCCGAAGATTCGTATGAAGGTTCTCCATGCGTGTTTCTAGCCACTTCCTCTTCTTTCTTCTGAGAATCCTCTTGTACTCCTTGTGCATAGAACCAGCCAAGTCAGAGCTAGAGCCATGTTGATGTTCTGCTTGGCTTGCTGCCTGTCTAGCACGATTGCATTCATCATCATACCATGCGTTCACGGGCCCGTGCTTACGCTTAGCTACAGGTTTGTGACATGGTGTGCATTTGCTTATGGCTAGTTCAATAGCACTAGCAATCCCCTTCTCTGAATCTTCCATAGATGAGCTATGGAGTGCATTGTCAAGTAATCGGTTAACGTCTGGATCACGCTTAATTGTGTGTGCATACATCTGGACATAGTTGTCTTTCCATTTCAGTTTGGGCGAAGGTTTACCACCAGCAGGTGTACTAATAGTACCTTGAGAAGGCCTAAGGGCAGCATCTGGTATGTGGAGTGTGATAGGCATGTGGTCAAACTTTCCACCCCCGGGCCTGAGAGGGCAGTCATGCTTGGGAGCCACACTAAACTTGACTCCTGGGGTGTTGAGAAGACTAGGGGCGGCTAGCGCATAATCAATGACAGATTTCTTGTCCATGCCATCTGCAAAGAAGGTATGTGCACCTTGCATATCACCTTCTGTTCTACCGTTAAGGATGATAAGACCAGTTACTACACATAGCTGGAGTAGGCCCCCCCCCAATCGATTGGGGGGAGCTGTGTCCATGCTACACCTCGGTTGAATGGTTTGGTTGGGGGCTGTACTACTGGTTTGGGATACTGGTTCATCTCCTAACTCGGTATCATCATTGTCCACACCAAGACCAACCCGAGCGTTGAAGTCACCCATCACCACAACGTTGCCTTTTTCCTGGAAGTTCCCAATGATTTTACCTAGAGTGAGGAAGTGGTCCTCTATACTAATGCAGTCGTCACCATGTTTGTAGTATGAGCTGTTAGCATGTGGGATATAGCACACACCAATGTGTGTTCCATGTATGCGAATCCATGCCATGCCTAATTCAGGTGCCTCATGGACTAAAGTAGCATTTAGGCAAGTGCGGACATAGATAGCGACCCCCCCATCCTTGCTCAACTTGGGGCGAGGGGCACAAGAAAGGCATTTGAAACCTGGAATGTGGGGGGTGTCTAGCTGGCCACGCACCCCTGTGTGTGAAAACAATAAAATGTCGTGTTTTCTCACCACTTTCATTGCTGCACCGCAGCTGCTCAGAACACTGAGTTGTCCTCTGATGTTCCATGCAAGGCACCTTAGTCCACTTCATGCATCAGTCGATGAGACACCTGAAGGGGGAGCCTTGTCCCGCACCTTCAGGAGTCCTCTATTGAACGAAACCCACTTAGAGGGGTCCCTCTTAGCTTCCAGAAACGCTGGAAGGTGTTCCTTGTGCAGCTTCAGCTCCTCAGGAGACAAGAAATCCAGAGCTGCTATTCCGCTATCCTTGAGGAACCTTCGGTTCCTCACAATGGAGGAAGCATCGAAGCTGGAGGATACTGTGATTAGGGCAAGGCGGGGTCGTGAGGGATCCACCTTGCCTCCCATGCGTCGAGCGGACACAATAGTAAACTCTGCCTTGTCTTGCTCCTTCTGGGCGTAGGTGTTGTTGGCTTCTAAAGCCTGGGTGAGCTTAGACTTTACAGCCACCGCTAGCTGCCTGTCGTTCTCGTTGGGATCTTCGGGGATGCCTGAGATCCTGAATTGCATGTCGTAACCTGCTTGGTCTGGGGGGGCTGAGCCCGGTCGCTGTATGAGTGGCCGACTCCATGCAGATTCTTTTCCCCCTGCTGGGGGCACCACCGGCCGATCCTTGATAGCAGCTTCCAGGGCGGAAATGCGCTTCTCCTGGGATACTATCGTATCCCTCTGGGCGTTCAGAGTGGCCTCTATGTTTGCGATCTTATTGGTCTGTTTCTGAACGGTTTCCCGCATCTCACTCAAAAGTCCTTCCACCGACTTCAATGTTTGATGCGACTCTTTTTTAATCGAGTCGAACGATTTGTCCGGTGTGGGTTTAAGCGTTGTAGCGTACCACATTGCAAACCACGGGGGGGGTGCATTATCCCCGGGTGATCCAGGGTCAATGCTCATGTCTTGCGTCTGACTTCTAGTTATTGTCATAGCTATTCGCACAGGTTTAGTTGGGAGAGCAGCGAGTTATTGGGTGCCGGGTGACAGGTGCAATTTGAAAGTTGCGAGTTTGGGTATGCAATGCGATGCGATGCGATGAGGAAGTATCTGAGAACCATCAGCACCATCAATTTGACAGCCCCAAGGGGGCTATCAGGTAGTACAACCCCCAGGACAGGCTGAGCACTGCCTGCAAGGTCGGCATTCTTTGCCTCTAAATCAATGAATCCTGGGTTGACTGTAACACCCCAGCGATACGCAGTATCAGAGCCAGACTAGTGTTCAAGATCATCACTCACTCCACGTGACGGCTAAATCATCGCAATGCCTTGTCCGGTATAAACCACCAGGGACGACAAGAGGCGAAGAGATCAACAACGCCTGAAGCCATCCGAACAGGTTGACGGGGGGTGGCGACTATTAGACAGTGGACCTATATCAGGCACCACTATGACCTGAGGCTGTCCTAATCCTAGAGCTTCGCCGACGGAATGTGGCGCAGAGGAGGGCCTGGCGACCCCCTGAGATTCGGCTAAATTAAAATTCGGAAATACAACTCCCACCCGCCCTAAAACTTCACACACAATACAGCATGATCAGTCCCTGGTCTGGAATGCAATCTGGATACATCCCAGCCAGGACAGCCATCAACAATTGGGGTTGCTAAAGGGCGTAGGGAATTACCGGCGACACGTAACATATCACCGTTTGATGACAGGAGGGATGCAAGCGGGCACGGGGACCCATACTAATGGGAGAGCCCAGGAAGACAGTCTAGACTTAACTGGATATAGAGAGTACATCACTACTCTCTACTACCTGGCGCAACATCGGAAACCCAAATATAAGAAACCTTACTCACCAGGGAATACCCAACCAGTCTACCAAATAACGCCCTTTCGACTAGCTTGTTGCGTTTCTTCCCATTTACTAAGGTGACATAGCAAGGGCAACCAAACACACGCAACAACGACACATCAGTGTCAGCGATTGCTGTACTTGGTCTCACTGTGTTACTGGCACTGATCTGTGCTGGTCAGACTAGGGTCACTTGATGTGCCCCTTGGCTGTACCCTAACCCCGACTGCCAGTTTCTTGACTGTCGGGTACTTGGGCCTTGACCCTGCCCTTTGTAATTGTTCGTTGCGTTCTCCTTTGATTGTTCTCTTTCCCGCTCTGACAGGCTATCTTGCCCATCACAGTGAACCATTGCGGAAGAGATTCTAGTTCTCGATGTATTCCTACACGAAGGACATCGAGAAGCTCAAGGTAGATAAGTCGAATATCCAACCTTGGACTTTTGCCATTGAGCTGGCCCTCTCGCACTCTGGTACTCGGAGCTTTCTCCAGCCCAGGGAGCAGAAGGGCAAACACTGGACGCGCAGACCCGCGCCTTCAAGGACAGACCCTCGAACCCCCCCAGGCCACAGCCTAAACCTGGGGCCATATGCGAATAAGCGCTCTACCGCTGGAGCTGGGAGTTCCCATCGTGGTGGAGGTCGGCAGGAAGGTATTGGGGGTGACTCTGCTAGCTTTTCTCGAGCAGCAGGAGGTCACCCCTACCCGGGTGAGTCAGTTTCAGTCGTGAAGCAATCGGCCCAAAGTATAGCTGTCGCGATTTTGCCCGCTAGTGACTCTGACGAGGAGGAGGATTTCGCCATTTCTGCTGATCTAAGTATGGAAGAGGTCCAGGCCGCGATTCAACAAATGAATGCGCGTAGGGTAGTAGTTTCTGCTGCGCGAAAACTTAGGATTGCTGAGGCTTCAGTCGCGAAACAGGCTGCCATTGAGAGGGAGTTATTTGCTCTCTTAGAGCAGACTAAGAGGGAATCGGAGGAGGCAGCAGCATTAGACGCTGATCAGGTGGGATCGGAGGTGTCTGACGTAGTCCCAGAAAGGATTATTGACAGAAGCACTCAGGCGTATAGGGACTTAGACGAGAAAGCGCGATCGATTATGTTGAGTTCGGTCTGCCATGCCTTGCAGTATGAGTTATCTCACTACGCCACAGCCCAAGAGATTTTTGATGTAGTCTCTGACTGGGAGGAGGAATCCAGGGCCTCCACTGCCCCTCAACTTCGAGTACAATTCTCGAAGATAGAAATGACAGCGGCCCAGAGGCCGAGTGACTATTTTCTTGCTTGCAAACAACTGTGCGAGAAGCTTGAGAGTGCTGGGTGTGAAGTTAAGGAATCCGAATCTGTGCAGTGCATGATTAATGGGGCGGTCCATGAGCGCTTCAATATTCTGCGTTCGCACTATGCGCACGTTCCTGTCGGAACCTTGGAATTCTGGGAGGTTACTCGTAGATTTATCAGTGAAGACACTTCGCATATGACTTTGCCTGAAGCCCACCCTTCCTACCCACCTTACTTACTCAAACACCCTGCTGCCCTGCCTGCATACGCTGCCATGGGACTCCCTGCTGCTGGACGTGGTGGAGCTGCTGGAAGAGGTGGAGCCGCTGCTGCCGTTGGTACTGGCCGAGGTCGCGGTAGAGGTCGCGGTGGAGGTGGTGGATCTACAATCTGCTCCTTCTGCCGCAACCCCGGCCATACTGACGCAGTCTGCTGGAAGAAGCACCATGACCAGGCACCTGCTGGTTGGAAGTGGGTTGCTTTCAAGCCACGGGACACCGTCCCCAAAGCTGAGTATGAAGCTCTGCTTGCTCTGCACCATATGACCCTTTCCCAAGCCCATAACTAGGAACCCGGCCCTATCCTGCTAGCTTGCAACACGAAGTGGGCAAAGAAAGGATTAGTGGATGCTAGGGATGTCGTGTGGTATTTAGACTCAGGAGCTGGCAGCTCTATAACAGGCTCCAGGCATTTGTTCACCAACTTCGTGCCTTCCAATAGTGCACCATCTGTGAGGTTTGGTGACGGTGTAGTCAAACAGGTCGTGGGTTCGGGGACTATCATCTTATGTGGGGATCAGCTTCATCAGCCTATCACACTTCAGAATGTCTTACTTATTCCAGGATGCCCTGTAAACCTTCTGTCGGTACATGCCACCGCAAAGTCGCAAGACTGTAATGTTACTTTTACTGCTGACCTGTGCATTGCGACTAGAGGATCTGATATCCTCTGGTCAGTCCCAGCCTCCTCTAACGGAGTATATCACTTTACCTCGCAACCATGCCAATCATGTGCTGCTGACCACCCCTGTGCCCCTGCTTATGCCTCTATTCAGGTTGAGTCACCACCTGCAAGGACTTCACCTCCTCATCCACTAGCTAAACTTTGGCATCGTCGTCTAGGTCATCCTGGTTACACAACGTTCCAAAGGTTGGTCAGTGATGGTTTGGTGGAGTCCTTGCCTGTGATCATGACTCAGCTGAAATCCTTGCACAAGGTCCCTTGCAACGCTTGTTGCTTGGGTAAGGCGGTTGTGTTGCCTTTCCCTCAGGTGGCCACTAGGGTGGTCGTCGCACCCTTGCAGGTTTTGCATCTGGATATTATGGGACCCTTTTCAGTGAGGGGAATGAACGGGAAGTACTATCTGTTAGTGTTATGCGATCAGTTTTCTGGCTTCGCTGAAGTTGCTGCGTTAGCTAAGAAAGGTGAGGCTCCATGGGTAGTCCAGGCTATCATTCTCCGGTGGAGCGCGCTGCTCCTCGGTAGGCCTTTCGGTTGTTTGCGATCTGATAGGGCAAAGGAGTTTTTAGTGGGTTGGTTTGAAGATTGGCTCGTTGAGATGGAGGCTACGCATGAGCTGTCGTTGCCTTACACGCCGCAGCAGAATGGTACAGCTGAACGGTATAACGGTGTAGTGGGGGACATTGCTCGGACTCTTCTTGTAGAGTCTAAGTTACCCAAGTCCTTCTGGCCTTATGCCTTTTACTGTGCTTGCTACCTCCGTAACCGTCTACCCACTAGTGGAGGCGCGACTCCTCACGAGCTCTTCTTTGGGCATAGGCCTTGTGTGTCTTTGTTACGTGTTTTCGGTTCTCTGTGCTACGTTACGCTGGTGAACGGGAAGAAGCGGAGCAAACTAGGCGAGAGGAGTGTAGAGGGTCGTTTTGTGGGGTACAGTCGTCTGAGCAAGGGTTATTTGATATGGGTACCGCTTTATCACCAGATAGTTGAGTCGCGTGACGTGCGGTTCTTCGAGGAATTTGATCATAGTTCCGTTCCTGGTCATACTCCATATGACGGGACTTCGTTAGTAGCTGCCCCTCCTCCTGTCACGAGTGATGTATCGATTCTAGCGGAGGTTTCCCTACCGATCCCTAGACCTTTAGGTGCTGTAGTAAAGACAGGAATGGTGCTTAGGCCCAGACCTGCGGCTTTGCGTGATATACCTGGCGTCGGTAAGAAGGGTGGAGTAAACGGTGTGCCTCAGATCTCAAGTAAGCGAAACTTTTTGCCTGTTGACCCCCCGTTCCCCAGCTCTAGAGCTTTAGTGGGGGATGGTGGTGCTATTAGTTGCATTCCGGTGCTTGTAGATAATCCTCTGTTCAGTGCAACGGGGAGTCCATAGTTAGCCCAGCCCCAAGTGACCCCGTTAATCGGGAGTCTTGGTTCTCTCGCGCCTAGGTCCGTGCTGGACAATCCTCTGTTTGAGCAAGGTGAGTTGGTTACCCTCCACGGCCCCAATAGTCTTTCAGTAGGCCATGCATCTGGTGATCTAGCTAGTCGAGACAACTCGAGGGGGGGCACCACTCGTAGTGAGAGTGTGTCATCGTTGGAGAGTGTAGCTACGGGTCATGATGTTCCGGGTTGGGGACAGCCTACCGGACTAGGCTTGACCGGGAGTTCACTGGTGCAGACTTCATTGGGAAGTAGAGCTGCATTGCTGACCCCTGGAGAGGGACTTTCTCAAGTCCCGTCTCCGAATTCTGATGGTGAGTTGGCCCCTGAGCCTGTCACCCCTGTTACTGGTTCGTATGATGGTACTTCAGCTTCTGATTCCGACTCAGAATCTCCGTTTGTTCAAGGACATGCCCCAGCAGGATTTCGCCCTCGACCGGGATTACGAAGTTCGAAGTTAGAGGGTAAGGATGATGATCTGGTGTTAGGTCTATCTGCTGCTCTTGCCTCTGATGAAGAAGCAGCTCCTTATGCTGCTTTATTTCATCTACTACTGACCTTACGTATGAGACTGCTACCGCAGCAGACAACCCTGATCGAGACGCTTGGATCATCGCTAGCAAAGATGAAATGGCCTTTATTGCCACTCATGGCACTTGGATCCTGACACCTGCGTCTCGTGTCAAGCAGAAGATCCTCCCCAACATGTGGATCTTCACCATCAAGAATGGTCTTGATGGTCAGCCAGAACGGCACAAGGCCCGCCTGGTCATCAAAGGGTTTCATCAACGCCCTGGCTTGGAATTTGATGCGGTGTATGCACCAGTCACTTCCAAAGCAACTTTCCGCATCCTCCTTGCGACTGCTGTTCATCGTAAAATGTTTTGCAGGCAGCTTGATATTAAGACGGCATTCCTTCATGGATTGTTGGATGAGGATCTGGAGCTCTACTGTCACCAACCTGCAGTTTTTGTGGAACTTGACTCTGACGGGGTACCATTTGTTTGCAGGCTTGTCAAGTCCTTGTATGGGTTAAAGCAAGCCCCTCGCATGTGGTGCCGAGAGGTCCGGAAGGTTCTGGTGAAGGAGGGTTACAGATCCTCTCGTGCTGATCCTGCCTTGTTTGTCAAGCAGGAACTTGATGGCAGCTGGAGCTATGTCCTAACATATGTGGATGATTTTTGGATCTGTATTAATGACCTTGTCTTGTATGATAGGTTAATGGCGGCTATGCGCCGTGCTGGCTGGGAGGTGAAGGAGCTTACTTGTGCGCCATGCTAGGTTGCTAGGGAGGTCCAATGGATTAAGCAGCTCCGCAATGATTTGGGTCTGCCCTGCACACTGGTCACTATCCAGTGTGACAGTCAGGGTGCTTTGTCCTGGACTGGTGATTGGAAGCTTGAGCCCAAGGCGAAGCATATCGACATCATCCACCACTACATCAAGTGTTTGGTGGAGGATAAGCGCTTGGCTGTGACTTACGTCAACACCAAGGACAACAAGGCGGACCCCTTCACCAAGCCCCTAACTCCTGCCCTATTCTGGGAGTTCATGAAATTGCATGGCATGGTTTCCTTGGCCAAGGCCTAGGCCAAGGCCTCATCCTAGCTCTTCCTTATGGTTTTGTTATTGTAGGTTGAACATTTTAGGTTTTCCCCCAGTTTTCTGGCCTCTCATAGGCCTGGTCTTTGTGTAACGTGTGCCTATGGCTGCCATGGCTATGACCAGCAGTTCTAGGTTTGCTTGTACTTGCGTCGGAATTCGGTTTAGCCCTTCCGCAGGATTGCACTGCCATGTGGGGTTTTAATGGGATTTTTTCCTTTTTTGGTTTTCCCTTAATTCACTCTTGTTGGTGAATTAGGTGGAGACTGATAGGTTAACCCGGATATTTGGAGGGATATTAATACATACCTGAATATGGTGTGTGTACAATGTGAGAAATAATCTCTCACAGTTTTGGGGATTGGATTTTCCTTCTTTTGGAATTTCTGATACGGCAGGGACTCTCTGCCAATGAGATCTGTCTGGGTTTGGTTTGGTTTGTTCCTGGAGCTATTGAGAGCCCAGGATGTGCACACTGTTGTGCAGTTAATTGTGTACGGTTCATCAAGTTTGATGTTAATGTACTTCAGCCACTTAGGTCATTTTAGACGCTGTTGCACCTGTTCAAACATACAGGCACAGTGAGGATTTTCGGTTGGGCTGTACCTCTTGCTATTACTGCGTTCTGAGTGCAAATGAGCAACAGGCCAGTTGAATAGTTACGTGCCCTCAATCTGTTGCCTCTAGAAAATAGCTTAAACAAACAGTGGCTGAACTAATGTGAGTGTGTTTTGGTCTTTGACAGTAGGACAGTGTCGACCTAGGTGGAGTGTCAGCGATTGCTGTACTTGGTCTCACTGTGTTACTGGCACTGATCTGTGCTGGTCAGACTAGGGTCACTTGATGTGCCCCTTGGCTGTACCCTAACCCCGACTGCCAGTTTCTTGACTGTCGGGTACTTGGGCCTTGACCCTGCCCTTTGTAATTGTTCGTTGCGTTCTCCTTTGATTGTTCTCTTTCCCGCTCTGACAATCAGGTAGAACCCCAAAGAACAACTTGTATGGAGTCTTGTCACCCTGATTGGGCAGCAGGTTACGTAGGTAACAAGCACTGAGGAAGGCATAGGGCCATAAAGACTTAGCTAGCATAGACTCCAAGTGGATACTCCTAGCTATGTTCTGCAAGACCCCATTGTACCTCTCCACAGTTGCGTTCTGCTGAGCAGTGTATACCATCGATAATAATGCACAGCACCAAACGATTTCAACCATTACTCGATACCACTTAACTAAAAATTCCTAAGCCCTATCAGAACTCAAACACTTGAACACACACTCATGTAGTTGAGGCATACACCTAAGGGGGGCACCCAGGGGAACGGTAAGACAAAGAACGCGACTTCTGTCGAACCACGGAACGCACCCAGGGGTCCCAAGGATCCTAAGAGAGAAAAAATATCCACCAAGAGATCATGCCAAAGAACCTCCACGGCCGCTGGACGAGGGCCAGGACGGCGTCCACTTCGGCCTTTAGCATGGGCGAAGTCCGGCGCTGCGACACCTGGGATCACAGAAGGTGGGGAAGCGTTAGGGCGAAGTCGAGATTTGAGGTATGGAAAAAAGGAGACGAGGATGAAAGTGCAGCAAGTCGCACCTGGTGCAGAAAATCGCACCAATGGCAGAAAATCGCAAATCGCAAGGGCAGAATTCGAAAATTTATCGCTAGGATGCGAAGAGCAGAGCCGAGGCATGTAAAGGTCCTAATATCCCGCCGTCGATGATCAGTCAATCCCAAGTCCCCCCCTCTATCGCTCGACTCACCCGGTTGGGGGGTAGAGGGAGCAGCACCCGTAGTGGTGCTGACCATACCCCCCTGCTTCCTACCACCTCCAGAATCTCCAGGTCCAGACGCGTAGGTAGTTCTCCTCTGGCGAACCCTACGGCAGTGCCGGCGATCCGCCAGCTTGATCGAAAAAATTCTCCAGAAGGTAGCACAGAGCCACTAGAGCGCAAGCTCGTGCCAGTAGCCGACCGTCGGCTGGGCAGAGCAAAGGGGGTCACAGACGACGTAGACAGGGGAACATCAGGAGGGAGCTTGGTCGGCTTGGCAACCTCCGGGTTCGCAGGCAGAGCCTCAAACACCGGATAAATGTTAGCGACGTCAAGGACGCGAGCAGACGAAGACGGGGAACCTCCACTGATGTCCAGGCTAGTCGCCGACTTGAGTCTGCACGTCACAGTCATCTACGACAGACGGGAGGAGGCGACAGACGGCAGGGGAGGAAAAGGAAGAGAAGATGGAGGAATGATTGGGGGGGGTTACTTCCACGATGGCGGAAGGATCCTCCTCTCCGGCAGCAGAGGCCGCTGGCGCGCAATCAATCAGCCAATTCGTCGGCATTGCAGGACTTCGGAACTTCCAAAATGAAGCTCGTTGAAGCCAAGGAGAGGACGACGTAGAAGATGCATTAAGCAGTGGTACCATGATGGACCCAATGACCTATCAGCTTTAATACACTCCGTAGAGTGGACAGAGATGATTGCGACGGAACAGACGCGCCAATCTATACACGGAGACGAGAATAACTAAAGTGACTGGGGACACACATAAGACCCCAGTGGAGGAAAGGAAGCAAGCCTGGAACCTAACAAGGGTACAGGCTATACAGCACGTGTTAGGGGATCAGGGGACGCAGCCCACCAGAAGAGCTGTCACCGTTTCATGAAGGATGACACAGTCTACGGGAAGCTGTTACTATCTACAGCTATAGTTCTAAGGAAGTACAGTAGTAGTCACCAAGACATAAAACGATCAAGTGAACCGCAATTGATGCTGATACCACCGAATATGTCCATCGAATCATCGTATTTGACTTCACCCCACCTTTTTCCGCCTTCTCGCCTTTTACAATTGCCTGGTCGCGTTGACTTTATCCGCTTTTTAGGAGAGCCAGACGCTTAACGTCTAGGCTGTTTATAATCAGCTAGTTGATATCAAATGCCTTGTGTTAAATAATGAATGCATAGCCTTACTACGTTACTACCCTTACTATGTTTAATAATGAATTCATAGCCTTACTCTGTTACTAGCCTTACTTTTGGTATCTGTAAGAGTGTGAGACTACGAGACACTGGAGATAGTAGCAACTGATGTCTTTACAATATTGATTGATTACGACATGCCGCAGGGGCAGGCATGATATACTAGCCGGTGGCAGTACAGTAGTACTGCACGGCGGTGCACGTGATCACATGGGCACGTGCACAGTGCAGAGCCAGTCAGTGACTACACACTGGCTGTTCTGAGCAACTCAGTAGCCGGTATATAATCCGGTCTACAACATTATTATACTGTATAATGAATGGATAGCCTTACTGTGTTTTATAATGAATGCATAGCCTTACTATGTTTTACAATTAATGCATGAAATTACTCTGTTACTACTTACTAGCCTTAGTATAATTTGTAATGAATGCATAGCCTTAGATCTAGGGTTAGGCCAGGGGGGTGTAGTGGCTTTGCACTGCACTATTAGCGCTACTAGCGCTTACTAGCGCTACAATAAATCCCGGGAAAATAGCGCTAGGTCAAGGTGAAGAGAAGAGAAATAGGACGTCGTCGTGGCTGGTCGGCGTGGCTGGAAACGCAACGCGACCGTCACACAGAATGAGGGTACGAGCACCAGGTCCCCCAGGCTCAGCCAGGCTGGCAGGAACAGTACGGCCGACAGTGACACGTGGCAGTGCAGGTGATCTCCTGTCCTCTGCGAGTGTCGTAGTTAAGCACCTGAACTAATCGTTCAATAATTTTCGCATTGAGTCGTTCAGTAATTCTCATTCGCGAATGGCAACCGCAACCGTTTACAGTCCGCCCAAGTCTTGGTTGGTGAAAAACGACAAATAGACGTTCATGAGTGAGCAGCTGGTGCCTAAGTCCTAACCAGCTTTTTCACGGCTGAAAAGCGTGAAGGGAAAATGGAAGAAGATATTGCGACCTGAGATGCAAGGTTCTAAAGATGGGCTGGACGCGGATGGGGTCGCGGAGCAGTGTGTCGTCTCTTGCACGAAGTGCACTCGGGTATTCAGCCCTGCCAACCGCATCGCGTCCTACAATACGCATTCCGACGTGACCAAAATTCCGACGCGACAAACAAATCGTACTGCAAGGGGCTTCAGGCTGAGGACAAGAAGAAGGCAGTTGCAGCACTGAATGAGCTGCTGCAAGTTGAAAGTGATGATGAGGATTTGGTGGGGGTGGAAAAGGTGGCATTGACGAGTAGCCCACGCAATGCCAAGAAGCGCAGTCAATGCCACCACAAGCAGAGGGGGGAGGGGGGCACGCGCAGTAATGAGGTACTTCATCATGAACTCATGATGGGCAGATCATAAAAATGCCAAATAAGGTTGGCATGATGCATGGCAACACTCTCCTTGACACAGGACACTTTTTCTGGATTATTTTGGCTAAGTTTGGCTAGGTTTGGCTAAATTAGTTGCGCACTATTAGGGCTGACTTAGCTAATAGCCCTAGTAGGGCTAATTATGTCCAACGGTAGTCTTACAGGCCGACGCCTACTTATATCTGCTAGGCAGATTTGAATTAGGTTGTGCTCTAACGCTAATCCAAACGCTTTATATTAAATGTGTATACAATGCCTCTTTGTTGGTCGGCTCCCTTAGGGTGTGTTTCCAGTGGGGTTTTCTGTCACCGTTGAAGTTCCGCTGAAGTCCACGCTGGCACGAAGTGTTTCCAGTGGGGTTCCGCTGACATTTTGCTATGTCCCGCTGAAGTCCACGCTGGCTTTTTTGACCGCTGAAGGCCGACGTGGACTTCAGCGGATCCGACGTGGACTTCAGCGGAATGCAAAACTTCAGCGGGAGCCCTGACCCTCCCGCTGAAGTTTTTCAATTCCGCTGAAGTCCACGTAGGATCCGCTGAAGACCAGCCCGGCGAGCACCGGCGAGCACCAAATATTCTCTCTAGGATTCTCTCGATGAGGTTTGAGGCTTTCAGAACATGGACAATTTGACGTCCGCGAGAAAACAGCCCCTGCCCCACTGGAAACACATCCTTAGGAGGACAGACCTATGCGATACTTACGCGAAATCGTCAAATCTTCACATCTTCACATCTTCAAATTTCCCAAGAACGCCGGTCAAATCAGCCGGTCAACTCAGTACTCTGAAGCCAAAGCGACTCGTGCTCGATTCTATCGCTTTTCTCCTTCACCTTTGTATCTTCTCTGACCTCGATGAACAGTTGCTATCCCTGTATATTCAAGTTTAGTAGCGAAATACGTGCAAAGCAGTTTGCATGGTGGTCCAATACGCAACATCTGTCTCCCCGCTGGAAATCCAGCCAACAACAGCGGCAGCAGCAGCAGCAGCAGCGCTAATTACGATGCGAACACTACGATTGGGCAAACGGCGCTTCAGCAACCGCCGGAATTCGGACAGCTTAAATCGCCAGAATTCGGAAAGGCTCCTGCTCTAAACAATAAAAGCAGGCACGCGCGAATTGTATCCTTATCGTTAACCTACATAATTGAGTGAGATCCGGAACTCTTGCAGCAGCTCTCGGTGTTCTGCTCGCGATTAGCTGTACGCAACACTGCGTGCCCCAGCCTGGCATAGGCGTATCAATACCACTGCTGCGCAACTTTGTGTTCCATCGTTGCTTCCAGCTGCGAAAGTAACCTCATTCTATATGCATGCTTGCTGAAGCAGCCGAGCAGACTTCAGAGTACGGCACTCAGCAATTCACTGTCATGAATACTAGCCTAACTGCCTGACTCATGTCTTGGCAATTCAGTGTGTGTTGCTGCAGCACTCTACATCCACAACACCCCAGGACTGCAAAAACAAAAATCTGTTTGTTTTTTCTGTTTTCTTGCAGATGTGTTTGTACTACATGGTCACTTAAAAGTTTAAGTACCACCTGTATTTTAATAACAAATGAAACACCCACGTGTTGTGTGCGTGAAAGCTAAGATATTACATGTCGGTTGGTGGGTTTTGTTTGGAGCTCACACTACATTATGCATTCATTTCACATACACACACGATTCCCATGCAAGCTTCACCTTGTTGACCCACATTCAATTCACGTACACGCATGATTCCCATGCAAGCTTCACTTTTCCGACCTTTTCCCTTAAGTACATGATGTGCAGTCTTTGGGTCTACTGCCCCTTGCATGACCATCAGTGACGTACAACTCCAATCGTGTGAAGATGGTGAATGGGTGTGCAGTCATATTAGACTGTTGCGCGGGATACTTTTGGTTGATTTTGCCTTCATCTTTAGTGATAACTACCTCTCAGGTAGTTCAAATAGGAATATTGAGTGTTTTGGATTCACCGAATTATGGCAAGATTGAACACCACATTTTGGTAAGACGGTCCAAGAGTGGTGCCTACAAGGTCTGAATAATAATTTACCCCGTCATTGTCCTGATTGCCATTTGTTGAGGTTACTGGAGTTGGATAGATTTGGACTACGTGTAGGTGTGGAGTAGGTAGATGTGGAGGCAGATGTGAAGTGAGGTGCCATTTTGAACTTCACCGAACTGCGCTGTGCTGCACTGCACTGCCTTTTCCCCCTCCATTCATGAACATTTACATAGGATAAATCAAACATTGATCTTGGAAGTATCAGTGTGGCCCTTGAGGATGTCATCTAATTTTTTCTTGCTTTTCTAATTAATACTTATTTTCAGTATGAAAACTATACGTGTAAATAGACAACTGTACACAGTTCTTGGCAATTGCAATTTGCAAAAGCATCTCACTGCACTTTGTTCACGTTGGAACTCCCTTGGCATGGATAACTTTTACATATATTTCAACGTGCAAAACAAATGTAACAATTTTAGACAACTGAACTACGTTCGAAGAAGCCATCGTTTTCGGTACACCACCCCTGGGCCGACCTCCAGGGGACCCGCCAGGGCCCCCTACTATTTTCTTGAGATAGGTGTGTAACTGCACACATGTTTGGCTGCAGCCACACCCAGCTGTCAGCGTGAACTAGTTAGACACCAGCTGGGTGGAAGATTCAATGGTGGACACACTTTTAGTAATATTGAAATCTTGGGTTTGCTCAGCCCAGTGGCTAGCTCTGGGAGCTGCCTGGAAACTGCTGTCCATGGCTTAAAATATAATCTGTGCTGTCTTCCTTACCCTAACTTCTTCGGAGAGCCAGGTGCCTAACATCTGAGCAGTTCATTCACGTGATCGCTTCATATAAACTGTGCACGCAATGCAGCGCACCATTTCCAACTGAATAGCCTAATAATTGCATTGAAGATTAGGCTTGGGGTGTTATATGTATATATGTATCCTACCGCTCCCCTTAGCTCCTGATCTCAAAGTAATCTTGTTGTAACAGGCTGCTTTGTCGACACCCAAGTGATTTAGTGATAACTAGGCATCAAACATACACAAACACGCGAGTTTGTTTCTGTCCAGGGGGTAGCCAAATGGTATATGAGGACTTGCCCAATATTGGAATTAGTTTGGGCTACAAATAAGCACAGATGAACTGAACCCCGAACAATCTTTAGATTGGGGCCGGGCTGGGGCTCTAAGATCGTTCTGGTGTCCTGCATTGGTACTTGTATTTAATGATTCCTGTCAGAACTCGGGTGGCGACTAGAGAGCCTGTTGCAATAATTACATTCATCACTTAGTCACTCGGCTGGCGACGAAGAGCCTGTTCCAATAATAACATCCATCACTAAGTTACTGTGGTGGCGACAAAGAGCCTGTTCCAAAAACATCCATCACTAAGTCACTCGGGTTGCGACAAAGGAGCATGTCGCAATAACATCATCCATCATTAAGTCACTTGGGTTGCAACGAAGGAGCATGTCGCAACAACATCCATCACTCAGTCACTCGGGTGGCTATGAAGGAGCCTGTTGCAATTATAACATCAAACACTAAGTCACTGGGGTGGCGACGAGGAAGCATATTTCAATAACAACCATCACTAATTCGCTTGGGTGGCGACGAAGACCATACTGCAACAACAACATCCATCACCAAGTCACTCGGTTGGCGAATTAGGAACCTGTTGCAATCATGACATCCACAACTAAGTCACTGGGGTGGCAACAAAGAGCCTGTTCCAATAACACATCACTAAGAAACTCAAAGGAGCCTGTTGCCATCATACTTCTTTCTCTGTGTTGATGAGTTGCAATTGCGATTGATGAATCGCATGGGATCTAGTCTAGGTAGCTTTCTCTGGGAGATGCATGATCATGCCCACGAGGCCACCACCGACTGTAGTACACACCAGGGTTGTTTTAAAGCCGAAGGTGGCGATCAGCCAAATTGCTAGCTGAAGCTATGTAACCAAGTTCAAGTTCTACCTCCCCAAACAATCGGACGGCATGGGATCTAGTCAAGGTAGCTTTCTCTGTGATGAGCTGCATGATCGTGCCCATGAGGCTACCACCAGACTGTAGCACAGAAGTACACATTATCACACTGCTTTCTCCGTGGTGATGGGCTGGGTGATCGTGCCCATGATGCTACCACCGGACTGTGGTACAGAAGTACACATTAGCATACTTCTTTCTCTGTGATAATAAGCTGCATGATCGTGTTCACGAGGGTACCACCGGTTTTATGTACAGAAGTACACATTAGCATACCTTTTTCTCTGTGATGATAAGCTGCATAATCGTGCTCACGAGGGTACCACCGGACTGTAGTACATAAGTACACATTATCACACTGCTTTCTCTGTGATGAGCTGCGTGATTGTGCCCATGAGGCTACCACCGGACTGTAGTACAGAAGTACACATTATCACACTGCTTTCTCTGTAGTGATAGGCTGGGTGATCGTGCCCATGAGGCTACCACCGGACTGCAGGGCATTAACATCTGATTGGAAATGTATTATTTCACACAGGCATAAAGGTGACAAAGGAGCCTGTTGCAATCATACTTCTTTCTCAGTGTTGATGAGTTGCAAAATTGTTCCGAGAACGGTCCCACCCTCAGCCCAGAGGTCCATGGAGGGTCGCTCAATCTTATCGAGTAACAGGCGCTCCAGCTGAGCCCTGAGTTGCTGGAATAGGAGTGCCACCCGGGGCTGACATTTCAACTTAATCCATCTGTCGACGCTCACTGTCTGGTCGTTGACCTACAATGGGTGGGTGGGAGGGTGGGCGGATGGGTGGTTGGGTCGATGGGTGGATGGGTGGGAGGGTGGATGGGTGGGTGGGTGGGTGTCGGGATGGACGGATGTCAGTCAGGTAGGTAAATTGCTTGTAGTGTAACAAAACAGACACACACGCACACACACGTGGAAACTGACCTGGACCTTGTTAGAACCCCCAAACAAAAGCTAGGGGTAGGGTGTGATGACAGTACAGTCACGTAGGTAGGTGGTGAGTGGTACTGTAACAAAACACACACACACAAATGGAAACTGACCTGGACCTGGATAGAACCACCAAACAGGAGCAAGGGGTAGGGCGTGATGACAGTACAGTCTCGCAGGTAGGTGGTGAGTGGTACTGTAACAAAACACACACACACATGGAAACTGACCTGGACCTGGATAGAACCACCAAATAGTAGCAAGGGGTAAGGCGTGATGACTGTGCAGTCCCGCAGGTACGTTGCTTTTGTCTGGACGATCTCACGGTACAGCAACCAGGGACTGGAGAACTTGGTTTCGGAGAAGTTGACGCTGGAAGGGTGGATCTGTACGGCCTGCTCCTCGCTGCGTCCCCCTGGGAGTTGCACCTGGACAAACAGCTTAGGGGGTCCCCCTGACTTGCCTCCCTTGCCACCTGGCTTCTCTTGCACGCGCACCACGTTCGGGTATAGCCCAGCCACCAGCACGGCACGCACCTTCAAATGTGTGTGCGTGATAGTTAGTGGTAGTGGTGGTGGTAGTGGTGGTGTAGGTGGTGGTAAGCTTAGGGGTCTGGTCTTACCTTCCTTGCCGCCGACTCCCTTTGCAGCATCTACAGCCATAGTCCCCTACACGTTTCTATAGGATGCATAAGGGTTACAGCATAGGATGCGTAAGGGTTGCAGCATGGGCACCTAATCACGTACCATCAGGAGGTTGGAAGCATGTCCCAAAGTCCTTTATACATGTTTCTGTAGGATACATAAACACAGAAAATCTAATACAATTAATTTAATTCAATTATTTTTAATTCAATGAATTTAATTTGTACATGCATCTTTAGGATGCATAAACACAAGACATCGTATAGAAACTTTATACTACAAAAAAATGAGAATAAAGTTTGCTTTATGAACCCACTTCCACTTGCCTAAGTAGCAACGATTGTAGATACAAGAGTCGTAGTACAGACAGTTTTTTTTAAATCTGAAAGCGGGTTTTTTCTAGCTTTATATTTCAAGGCCTCCTCCAGGGACAGCGTTTCCCAGCTTGTCATAGCTTTTTATAGCTAGTTAGGGCCATTAAGGGCCATTAAGGGCCAACATTTCTATAGCGGCAATTTGGGCCAAAACGGGGTCATAAGTAGCAATCGCGATGTGTAGCAGGAAAAAAAACGAGTACAAACAGGTCTACCACCTTGGTTGGTGTGTGAGTGTGGGAAGTTGGTGGTGTCAATGTGTGTCACACACGCATGGACACGCACCTACATGCATGTGTGTGTACGTGTGCCCGTACATGTGAAAAACTCCCCGAGTACAAACAGGTCTACCACCTAGAGCATAATCTTTTGTGTTTTGTACTTTCTGACTAGTAAACAACTGTTTGTGTGCCCTAAATACCACTTAAAGCATTGAAAGCTATTAAAGCTATAAAAAGCTATAAAACGCTGTCCCTAGAGGAGGCCTAAAACCACACAGCTAGAAAAACCCACTTTCAGATTTGAAAAAAAACCTTGCCACCTAGAGCATAATCGTTTATGTTTTTTACTCTCTGACAAGTCTTTTGGGCTCACCCTGGACTGCAACAACATACATACAATCACTTACCATCAGGAGGTTGGAAGCATGTGCATCTGCAGTACACTTGCTGTCTGAGTCAGCCTCCACACTGTACTCACCGCCACCACGATACCTGTCAGAGCCTGCAAAAATACAAATGGGCAATTTCTGCAAATCAGCAATTTGGCCAAAGCAAAATCATCATGGGTGGTGGCGTGGAGTGGTGTGGTTGTGTGTGTTGCGGTAGGGGCTGCGTTTGCGTTTGTGCTGCGTGGATTGGTGTGCAGGTGCAGAATTGGCAGTACGCTTGCTGTCTGAGTCAGGCTCCACCCCTTAGTCACCGCCAACCCGGTACCTGTCAGAGCCTGCAGAATCATGGGGGCGGTGGTGTGGAGTGGAGTGGGTGAGTGGGTGAGCGGGTGAGTGGGTGGTGTGGGTAAGTGGGTGGGTGAATGGTGTGGGTGAGTGAGTGAGTGAGTAAGTGGGTGGTGTGGGTGAGTGGGTGGTGTGGAGTGGTGTGGTTGTGTGTGTTGCGGGAGGGTCTGTGTTTGTGTCTGATTTTATGTGAATGAATGGTGTGGCTTATTACGAGGCGTGAGGTAGAGGGGGCCAGGCTGCTTGCTTGCACTGGGGCCAACCACCAATGGTCATGTGTGTAAGTGGAGTAGATCCTCCGTCCTCCAGGGTACCTCCAAGCGCGCGCTTTTGCGCACTGGCGTGCTGACTTTTTGAGCCCCACTGCGCGTTTCGCGCAGTTTTTTGCACCCCTCTGTGGGCGCATCAAGCAATTTTTGCGCATTTTGCACTACAAAGCAGCTACAAAGCGCAGTTTATTTTTCAAGTGCGCTAAAGCGCTGGCCAATTTGGTCAGTGGAAGTACCCTGTCGTCCTTCGTTTGTTTGGGGAGTTAGTGCTCAGTTCATCAGTGATAGTTTTTGTTTTAACCACTTTCGATATCAAGGTTTGGCAGGTCCATATAGGCCTTTTTGGTCTGGACAAACAATATGGAAACAATATGGACAAACAATATGGACCTGTGTTGGCAGGTCCATAAAGGCCTTTTTGGTCTACCCCAACGCAACGGACGCTTCCTTCTGATTAACGGACCCTCCCCACGTTGTGTCGTGCGACACAACGGACCCTTCCACGTTGTGTCTGCGACAAAGGACGCAGTGACGTGAGCAACCCTGTCAACCACCCGTGTGATTACAGTCCATTCTATTCTCTTGATTGTGGTACTATGGCGTAGTAGTGTTTTTCCGTTATAGCCCCTCCTGTCATGGTTAGGCAATTCCCTTTAGCCTACTTGGCCTACCCCTGGAATGTAACAACAGATGAAAACACACGGCACCTACATACAGCCACTCACCTCCCCCTCAGTTCCCTCACATCACACAGCCTGCCTCCACGTTCAAATAAAATACGTACATCAATATTAAGATGAAACACAAGGCACATGCATACAGCCACTCTCCTCCCCCTCTGTTCCCTCGCATCACACAGCATGCCTCCACGTCCAAATAAAATACATACATCAATATTAAGATGAAACACAAGGCACATGCATACAGCCACTCACCTCCCCCTCTGTTCCCTCACATCACAAAGCCTGCCTCCACGTCCATATAAATGCACACATCAACATTAAGATGAAAACACGTAGCACTTTCAGTGATCCATCCACTCACCTCCCCCTCTGTTCCCTCGCATCACATAGCCTGCCCCCCCGTCCATATGAAATGCACACATCAATACTCAGATGAAAACACACGGCACATACATACATACATACATACGTACATACATACATACATACATACATACAAACATCCATCCATACACTCACCTCCCCCTCTGTTCCCTCACATCACAAAGCCTGCCTCCACTAGCAGACGTCTGAACTGGCCCTTCATGCCTTTGATACCTTGGAGGACAGGAATAGGTCACACAAAGCATGTACAGCCACCCACATCCGCATAGCAATACCCACATAAAAACTCAGATGAAAACACACGGCACATACATACAGGCACTCACCTCCCCCTCTGTTCCCTCGCATCACAAAGCCAGCCTCCACTAGCAGACGTCTGAACTGGCCCTTCATGTCTTTAATACCTTGGAGGGTCTTGAAGGACAGAAATGAGTCGTTCACAAATGTGCGCTCAGCGGCTCGGCCCTGTTTGCATGCCTCGATCCAGCCATTGTAAGCTGACAACACCGCCAGCAGGTCACTCTGCATGGGCTTGCCAAAGCTTGCCTGCGGGTGAAAAAGTGGGTTAAACACTGGAAACATATTTTTGGATCCCTGTTTCTGTTTGATTGAGTCGCGGCCTGTTTTTTGTTTGTTTTTGTCGGTTCAAGCCTCGATCCAGCCATTGTAAGCTGACAACACCGCCAGCAGATAACTCTGCATGGGCTTGCCAAAGCTTGCCTGCGGGTGAAAAAAGTGGGTTATACACAGGAAACAACTGTTTTTGGATCCCTGACTTTGTTTGTTTGTTTTGTTTGCTAGTCTCGATCCAGCCATTGTAAGCAGACAGCACCGCCAGCAGGTCACTCTGCATAGGCTTGCCAAAGCTTGCCTGCGGGTAAAAAGAGTGAAACACTGAAAAAATGTTTTTGGATCCCTGTTTTTGTTTGTTTTAGCTGCAGCCTGTTTTTTGTTTGGTTGTTTTTGTTTGTTTAAGCCCTCGATCCAGCCATTGTAAGCTGACAGCACCGCCAGCAGGTCACTCTGCATCGGCTTGCCAAAGCTTGCCTGCGGGTAAAAAGAGTGAAACACTGGAAAAATATTTTGGGATCCCTGTTTTTGTTTATCTCAGCTGCAGCCTGTTTTTTGTTTGTTTGTTTCTGTTTGTTTGAGCCTGGATCCAGCCATTGCAAGCTGACAGCACGGCTAGTAGGTCACTCTGCATGGGTTTGCCAAAGCTTGGCTGCGGGTAAAAAAAATGGTTAAACACTGGAAAAATATTTTTGGATCTCTATTTTGGTTTGCCAGAGCTGCAGTCTGTTTTGTTTTGTTTGTTTGAGCTGCAGTCCAGCCATTGTAAGCTTACAGCACCGCTAGAAGGTCACTCTGCATGGGCTTGCTAAAGCTTGCCTGCAGTAGAATAAGGGGTTCATATACTGGGAAAACTGTTTTTGGAGCCCTGTCAAGGAGCTGCAGCCCAGCCATTGTAAGCTGACAGCACCGCTTATAGGTCACCCTGCATGGGCTTGCCAAAGCTTGCCTGCGGGTAAAAAGAGTGAAACACTGGAAAATGTTTTTGGATCCCTATTTTTGTTTCTTTGAGCTGCGGCCTGTTTTGTTTGTTTGAGCTGTTTTGTTTGTTTGTTTGTTTGTTTGTTTGTTTGTTTGCAAGCCTCGATCCAGACATTGTAAGCTGACAGCACAGCACAGCCAGCTGGTCACTCTGCATGGGCTTGCCAAAGCTTGCCTGCTGGTAAAAAAAGTGGGTTATACCGGTTATACACTGGGAAAACTGTTTTAGGAGCCCTGACGGCGAGCTGAAGCCCAGCCATTGTTAGCTGACAGAATTACTAGAAGTCTCCGTGTAGTATGTTTTTTAGGGTTTAGGGTTTAGGGTTTCCGTGTAGTATGGGGCCCCTGACTCTCCGTTACACAGGGGCGATTGAACGACTCGGTGCAATTCCAATACGACATGCTACCCGTGAACCCCAAGGAGCACAAAGCACGTAGCCCGAGGGATTGGTTGTGTGTGTGTGTGGGGGGGGGGGAGGAGCTTACTGACTAGTTCAGACAGACCCATGCGTCACCATGCAGCAACTAAAACATTGGTGACGTGGCGCACACAAAAAAACAATGGGCATAGGCTTGCCTTGGTTGGGATTGGGTTTCAGGTTGTGGGGCTTGAAGTGGCAACAATGGCTCCCAAAATAGTTTTCAGATAATGATAACGCCTGGTGGGGCGTGGTGTTAAGGGAGCCCGTCGTACGCGGGTGGGGAGCGGCCTCCTACCCGCCAAGCTACCATCGCGGTTCACGACGACCTGCAACGCCAAGAGCGACCGAGGGGGGAGCAGAACCCCCGACTCTTCATTCTTTAGCGATCTGGTCTACCATTAGACCATTGTAAATCACTGAAAGAGGCTATAGTTTTCAGAGATTGCCAAGAAAAACAAGCAACTTTAGAACAAGATCCCCCCTCATGGTAGGAAATCTTTCTCATAAGTGGTAAACAATGGCCCCCAAAATTGTTTATCAAGTTTGACGAGAAAAACAGGCAACTTAAGAAAAATGTCTCCTCTCATGGTAGGGAATCTTTCTCATAAGCAGTCATAAGTGGTAAAAAAAGGCAACAAAGGCCCCCAAAATAGTTTATCAAGTTTGACGAGAAAAACAAGCAACTTAAGAGAAATATCCCCTCTCATGGTAGGGAATCTTTCTCATAAGCAGTCATCAGTGGTAAAAAGTGGCAACAATGCCCCCCAAAAATAGTTTATCAAGTTTGACGAGAAAAACAAGCAACTTAAGAGAAATATCCCCTCTCATGGTAGGGAATCTTTCTCTTTCGTGGCAAAAAGTGGCAACAATGGCCCCCAGAATATATTTAAATATAATGTTTTGCAAATATGGCAAATTATGCAAATTTTGCAAATAGGCTTGCCTTGGCTGCGTCGGCTTCATCTCGCTTTTCCAATGGAGAAACAAAAGGAGAGCGCAGCGTCATGGCAGCGGCGATGGTGGTGATGGGATCCAAGCAGCCGAGCATTGCGGCGTAGATGAGCATCTTGCCCACGCGAACATCCACAGGTAAGGTTGCCAAGTGACGGCCGAGAGGAGACAGCTCCTGCACACCACCCTCCTCCTCCTTCAGGGCACCTATGTCACACAAGTGAATGTATGTGTTAGGTGGTTGGATGGATGGGTGGGTGGGTGGATGGGTGAAAAGGTGGGTAGATGGGTGGGTGAATCGGTGGGTCAGACAGCTCCTGCCGCCCACCTTCCTCCTTCAGGGCACCTTCGTAACACAAGTGTATGCATATGCGTTAGGTGGTTGGATGGAGGGGTGGTTCTTTTATGGGGGGGGGGGAGGAAGGCAGATAACAAAAACTTCTGGCATAGGTATATGAATACAACTTCCTAACGACCCCCCGTAGTATATAATTGTTTTTATATCAGCTTTAGCTAGTCTACAAGCTTAGGGTTCCCATCCTTTCTTTCTTTTTAGTGCCCCCCCCCCCCCCCCCCCCCCCCCCCCCCCCCCCACACACACACACACACACACACACACTTCCTGCCCCCCACCCCGTTTTTTCTTTCCACAACTGAACTGAACTCAACAACCCCCAAAACAAGAACTGAGCAACTCGCAACTCAAGTCAACAACTTGCAACTTAGCAACTCGCAACTCAACTTAACTCAACACAACTCAAGAACTTGCAACTCAACAACTCACGACTCAATAACTAAACAGCAACTCAACAATTCGAAACTCAACAACTTGCAAGTCAACAACAAGCTTAACTCAACTTGCAACTCGCAACCCCAATTGGAGTCTTAGTTACAGAACCCCCTTTAAAATTCCCCCCCCCCCCCCCCCCCCCAAAAAAAAAGGATGGCCAAGAGAAACAAGAGCAAGAGACTGGTGATTACCAGTCTCTTGCTCTTGTTTCTCTTGGCCAAGACTCCCAACCTTATTTTGTAAAACGTGGTTGGCTAAGCCTCAGAGAGGTCATGTGGGCGATACTCGCTACAAGTACCTGTAGCTAGCATGCCCGCAGTGGAAATCCTAGCTGCAGGCGCTAGGATTTCGGCAGCTAGGATTTCGACCCCTAGGGATCCAAACCTTCTATCAGAAACCCCCGTCACACTTATCACTCTGCCCATTCTGAACAACGAGCGATTAAAAAAACCCAGACAAAACATGGAGATTAATTTATATTGTGTTGCGGGCCAAGACATCATCAAATCGCGGAGCGCAAAGACAATGCTCAGCGCAGACGCAAGATGGAAGTACCTAGCATGCGCCATTCGGTTCCCCTCGTCCCTCGACCCCCCCGTGCGTGCTCTGATAGTCGGTCGGGAAGCTAGTTCGCGCTCGTAAAAAGAAAACTCATGTCGATGGTCTTACCTATGAAACCCAACGCACGAACAGCTGTGGCCACAGCCTCTGCACTTGGGGGCTCGATGCATTGGGACAGGAACGCTAATGTAAATAAATAAATAAATAAATAAATAAATAAATAAATAAATAAATAGATAAAGAAAGAAAGAAAGAAAGAAATAGTACGCTTTATTATGAGGCATGAGGTTGAGGGGGCCAGCCCGTTTGCTTTCACTGGGGACAACCACAAATGCGTATGAGTAATGTCTTACCTATGTTACCCAATGCACGCACAGCTGCAGCCACGGCCTCAGCACTCGGTGGCTCGATGCATAGGTGAAGGAAGGCTTGCACAGGTTCTACCCCCAGGACCTCTTTCTCCGCAATGCGCAGAAGCCGCAGCTGGGGAAAGTCACCAAGCCGAAGCCAATGTCTTACCTATGCGACCCAATGCACGCACAGCTAATGCAAATAAATAAATAGTACGCTTTTTAATGAGGCGTAAGGTTGAGGGGGCCAGCCTGTTTGCTTTAACTGGGGCCAACCACAAATACTATTTTTCTTACCTATGTAACCCAACGCACGCACAGCTGCAGCCACGGCCTCCGCACTGGGGGGTTCGATGCATTGGGACAGGAAGGCTTGCACCGGTTCTACCCCTTGGACCTTTTTCTCCGCCATGCGCAACAGCTTGATCTGAAGCACCAGTCCCTCCAGGGGCACTCGCAAGATCTCCGGAATCTGCTCTTGGGTCATTACCTGAGGGTTTGGGGTTCAGGGTTCAGGGTAGAGGGTTGTAAGATGATGATATTATATGCAACTGTGATCTGGAGCACCAGACCCTCCAGGGGCACTTGCAAGATCTCCGGAATCTGCTCTTGGGTCATTACCTGAGGGTTTGGGGTTCAGGGTTCAGGGTTCAGGGTAGAGGGTTGTAAGATGATGATATTATATGCAACTGTGATCTGGAGCACCAGACCCTCCAGGGGCACTTGCAAGATCTCCGGAATCTGCTCTTGGCTCATTACCTGAGGGTTTGGGGTTCAGGGGCAACGGCCTGGGGTTTAGGGTTCAGGGTAGAGGGTTGTGAGATGATGATATTGTAAGCAACAGTGTGATCTGAAGCATCAGTCCATCCAGGGGCACCCACAAGATCTCTGGAATCTGCTCTCGGGTCATTACCTGAGGATTTACCGGTTAAAGGGTTCAGGGTTTAGGGAGTGGTGTAAATGCTTAGAGTTTAGTGTTCAGGGTAGAGGGTTGCAAGATTATGATATTGCATGCAACAGTCCCTCCAGGGGCACTCGCAAGATCTCCGGAATCTGCTCTTGGGTCATTACCTGAGGGTTTAGGGTTCAGGGTTCAGGGTTCAGGGTTGCAAGATTATCATATTGCATGCAACAGTCCCTCCAGGGGCACTCGCACAATCTCTGGAATCCGCTCAACCAATTACTTAAGAGTTTGGGGTTCAGGGTTCAGGGCCTGGGGTTTAGGGTTCAGGCTTCGGGGTCCAGGGTAGAGGGCTGTAAGATTATGATATTGTAAGTAATAGTGCGATCTGAAGCGCCAGTCTCTCCTGGGGCTCAAGATATCTGGAATCTGCTCATTACTTGAAGGTTTACCGGTTCAGGGCTGAGGGTGCAGGGCGGAGGGTGCAGGGTTGGGGTTCAGGGTTTAGGGCTTGGTGTCAATGCTTAGAGTTTAGTG
The DNA here is from genome assembly GCA_013435795.1 of Chlamydomonas sp. ICE-L. Taxonomy (NCBI): domain Eukaryota; kingdom Viridiplantae; phylum Chlorophyta; class Chlorophyceae; order Chlamydomonadales; family Chlamydomonadaceae; genus Chlamydomonas; species Chlamydomonas sp. ICE-L. Next base: position 932,288 of record JACBWV010000730.1, on the reverse strand, counting down.
TTCAGGATACATGGTTGCAAGATGATGCTAGCTGTGCGGTAGGCTGTGTTGGCGTCATTTGGCCTGCTGGTGCTAGCTGTGCTGGTGGATGTGTTGGTGGCAGTTGACCTAGCGGTGCTAGCTGCGCAGGTGGCTGATATTGTATGCAACAGAGTGATATGAAGCACTAGACCTTCCAGGAATCCAGGTGCACTTGCCATATCTCTTTATTTTATTTGTATTTATCTCTGAGATCTGCCCTAAGCTCCTCACCTTATCGTGCATGTGGCGTGTGTCATATGCACGCCACATGCACGCAGCGCCCCCACATCTGCCGTTCTCCACTCACCTCGCCCCCCCCCCCCCCCCCCCCCCCCCCCCCCCCTCCATGGTCACTCACGCACCCTACCCCTGGTCACCCCCACCCTCCCATCTACCGTTCACCACACACCTAATTGTGCATGTGGCCTGTGAACAAACGCAAGCCGTGTCCAGGCTTCTACCATTCTCTACTCCCCCCCCCCCCCCCCCCCCCCCCCCCACCTCCACATCCACCCCCCCCACCTGACCCCCCCCCCCCCCCCCTAACACACACACAACCTGATCACCACCACTCACCTCATCGTGCATGTGGCGTGTGAACAAACGCAGGCAGTGTCCAGGCTTCACTCTCTCTGCTCACCTGGTCCCCCCACCCCCACCCCCCCCCACCCTGGTCCCCACCACCCACCACCACCCCGCACATCCATACACCTGGTCACCCTCACACACATTCATGTACCGTTCACCACTCACCTCGTCGTGCATGTGGCGTGTGAACAAACGCAGGCAGTGTCCCGGCTTCACTCTCCCTGCTCTCCCTCTCCGCTGCCTGGCAGATGCTCGGCTAACAAAGCACTCCACCAGAGCCTGCATGTGTGTAAGTGTGTGTGTGTGTGTGTTTGTGTGTGTTTGTGTGTGTGTGTGTTTGTGTGTGTACATTTGTGTGTGTGTGGGGGGTGTGTGTGGGGGGTGGGGTGGGGTGGGGTGGGGTGGGGGGGGTAACCAAAAGCTTCTTTCCGGGCAATGAGTACTGGGGATTCTTTGAAAAGAGAAATTCAGAAACATTACCCACACCTGGGAGTGCAATGGACCAAAATGGCAAGAAACATTAATAATCGGGCGTGCGCGATTATTGATGTTTATCAGGCTTATTAAAAACACTGCTTTCCGGGCTGTGAGTAGAAGGGATCTAGGGATCCAAGTTGGATTATTTGAAAAGAGAAATCAACAACAAGAGAAGACGAGAGATAGAGACTAATAGGCATAATCATGAATACATGCATGCATGCATGCATGCATAAATAAATATAAAGATAAGCATCACCCTTATGTGTGTCTTGCTTGAGCAACGCTTCTCGTTCACGTGCCCCCTGTCCCAATACATCCTATAAACAAAAAACAAAACAAACATAGGCATCCCTTAACGTGTGTCTCGCTAAAGTATCAGTTCTTTACATCCTATATAAAAATTGGAAATACCTCCAGGTGTGACGCTGGAATATCTGTTATTTTTCACCCGCCTTTAGTCCTAATAAATCCTAAACCAAAGCAAACAATAAAAATAGGCATCACCTCCATGTGTCCCGCCTGATTATTTGTTATTTTTCACCTGCCCTCAGTCCGAATAAATTCTAAACAATAAAAATAAAACATGGGCATCACCTCCTTGTGTGCCTCACTTGCATATAGGTTCTTTTTCACCCGTTCTCGGTCTCAATAAATCCTAAAACAAAACAAAAACGAAAATAAGCACAACCTCCTTGTGTGCCTCACTTGCATAACAGTTATTTTTAACCTGTCCTCAGTCCTAATAAATCCTATAAAAATAAGGTAGGCATCACTTCCACGTGTGTCTTGCTGGAGTATCGCTTCTCGTTCACACGCCCCTAGTTCTGATACCTCCTAGAAACCAAAAATAAAACAAACATAGGCATCGCTTCCATGTGTGTCTCACATGCATATCGGTTATTTTTCACCCGTGCTCAGTCCTAATAAATCCTCAAACAAAACAAAACAATAATAGACACGACATCCTTGTGTGTCTTGCTTGATTATTTGTTATTTTTCACCCGCCCTCAGTCCTAATAAAATATAAAACAAAAATAAAATAGGAATCACGTAGTGTATCTCGCTGGAATATCGGTTATTTTTCACGCGCCCAGAGTCCCAATAAAGTTTACATATAACATTGGCATCACCTCGATGCGTGTCTCGCTTGATTATCAGTTATTTTTCACCCGCACTCAGTCCTTATAAATCCTAAAATAAAACAAAAACAAAAATAGACACAACCTCCATATGTGTGTCCCTGGAATATCGGTTATTTTTCACCCGTCCTCAGTGCTAATAAATTCTAAAAAAAAAAAATCAAACCATGTGTGTGTCTCTGGAACATTGGTTATTTTCACCCACCCACAGTCATAAATCCTAAAACAAAAACAAAAACAAAAATAGGGATCACGTCTATGTGCGTGTCTCTGGAATTTGGGTTACTTTTCACCCGCCCTCTGCCCTAATAAATGCTAAAACAAAACAAAAACAGGCACAACCGCCTTGTGAGTGTTGCTGGAATATAGCTCCTCTTTCACGCGCCCAGAGTCCTAATTAAAATGTAAATAAATACATATAGGCATCACCTCCATCATGGCATGTGTGCCTCGCTGGAAATAGCTTCTCATTCACGCGCACAGTCCTAAAAAAAAAAAAAAAAAAAAAAAAATAGGAAAAATGGGATGCATATAGGCATCACCCACATGTGCGTCTTGCTGGAAAATCGGTTCTCATTCACGCGCACAAAGTCCTTATAATAATAGTAAAAAATGGGATGTATATATGCATATTGGCATAACCTCCATGTGCGTCTCGTTGTATATAGCTTCTCTTTCACGCGCCCAGAGTCCCAATTAAAACGTAAATATATACATATAGGCATCACCTCCATGTGTGTCTCGCTGGAATATAGCTTCACTTTCACGCGCCCAGAGTCAAAAAATATAAATATATTAATATATATAAGGATATATATAGACATCACCTCCATGTGCATCTCGCTTGAAAATCGGTTTTCCTTTCACACAGCCAGAGTCCGAATAATAATAATAATATAGTACAAAATGAGAATAAGAGAATAGAGAATAAAAGAATAAGAGAATAAGAGAATAATAATAATAATAGTACAAAATGAGATGTATTTACAGGCTTTATTTCCATGTGCGTCTCGCTTGAATATGGTTTCTCTTTCACGCGTCCAGAGTCCTAATAAAAATGTGAAGAAATACATAAATAAAAATAAATAAAATATAGGCATCACCTCCATGTGTGTCTCGCTGGAATATAGCTTCTCTTTCACGCGCCCAGAGTCCTAATTGAAAATGTAAATAAATACATAAAAATATAAATAAATATATATATATAGGCATCACCTCCATGTGTGTCTCGCTTGAATATCGGTTTTCTTTCACACGGCCTGTGTCCACCACGTAAACACAGTCCTCAATGGTAATGCTTGTCTCAGCGATGTTGGTAGCAATCACGATCTTGCGCATGCCCTTGGGGGGCGCCTCGAAAGCCGCGTTCTGGTCCTGACCTGGGTGGGTTAATTTGGTTTGTGTGTGTGTGTGTGTGTGTGTGTGTGTGTGTGTTAGTGTGTGCGTGTATTTGTATGTGTGTGTTCGTGTGTTTGTGTGTGTGTGTGTGTGTGTGTGTGTGGCGGTGGTGGTGGTGGTGGTGGTGGTGGTGGGTGGGTGGGTGGGTGGGTGGGTGGGTGGGTGGGGGGGGGGGGGGGCAAGGGTGTAGGGTTCGAAAAGAGAAGTCAACAGTAAGAGGAGATGAGAGATAGAGACGAACAATTAAGATGGGGACCAATGTTACAAAAAAGGACAAAAGGGAAAAAGAACAGAAAAGGGCCAATAAGGGTGGAATGGTCAACAAAGAGCTGGTTGGCCCCAGTGCAAGCCAACGGGCTGGCCCCCTCGACCTCACACCTCGTTGGTGTTGTTTGGTGGTTGGTTGGTGGTTGGCCCCAGTGCAAGCCAACGGGCTGGCCCCCTCGACCTCACACCTCGTTGGTGTTGGTTGGTGGTTGGTTGGTGGTTGGCCCCAGTGCAAGCCAACGGCTGGGCCCCTCGACCTCACACCTCGTTGGTGTTGGTTGGTGGTTGGTTGGTGGTTGGCCCAGTGCAACGCCAACGGGCTGGCCCCCTCGACCTCACACCTCGTTGGTGTTGGTTGGTGGTTGGTTTGGTGGTTGGCCCCCAGTGGCAAGCCAACGGGCTGGCCCCCTCAACCTCACACCTCGTTGGTGTTGGTTGGTGGTTGGTTGGTGGTTGGCCCCAGTGCAAGCCAACGGGCTGGCCCCTCGACCTCACACCTCGTTGGTGTTGGTTGGTGGTTGGTTGGTGGTTGGCCCCAGTGCAGAGCCAACGGGCTGTGGCCCCCTCGACCTCAACACCTCGTTGGTGTTGGTGGTGGTTGGTTGGTGGTTGGCCCCAGTGCAAGCCAACGGGCTGGCCCCCTCGACCTCACACCTCGTTGGTGTTGGTTGGTGGTTGGTTGGTGGTTGGCCCCAGTGCAAGCCAACGGGCTGGCCCCCTCGACCTCACACCTCGTTGGTGTTGGTTGGTGGTTGGTTGGTGGTTGGCCCCAGTGCAAGCCAACGGGCTGGCCCCCTCGACCTCACACCTCGTTGTGGTTGGTTGGTGGTTGGCCCCAGTGCAAGCCAACGGGCTGGCCCCCTCAACCTCACACCTCGTTGGTGTTGGTTGGTGGTTGGTTGGTGGTTGGCCCCAGTGCAAGCCAACGGGTTGGCCCCCTCGACCTCACGCCTCATAATAAGGGACTAACAATCAAGATGGGGACCAATGTTACAAAAAGGGACAAAAAGGGAAAAGGAACAGAAAAGGGACAAAGAGGGAAAAGGAATAGAGAAAGGACAAAAGGAACGGAAAAGGGCCAAAAAGGAAAAAATAATACATAAGGGACAAACAGAGAGGGAAAAGGAACGGAAAAGGGCCAAAAAGGGCTAAAAAGGAAAAAATAATAGACAAGGGACAAACAGAGAGGGAAAAGGAACGGAAAAGGGCCAAAAAGGGTCGAATGATCAATCTAAGGGGTGGTTGACCCCAGTGAAGGCAATTGGGCTAGCCCCATCAACCTCACGCCTCTTTATAAAGCGCATTATTTATTTATTATCAATTTGGGGGGGGGGGGGGGGGGGGGGGGGGGGGGCTTGAAGGCCGCATTCTGGTCCCTGCCTGATGTAGGGAGAAAGTTAGCCTCCAGTTGATATTTTTAGCCCCCCAGTGAAGTAACCCCTAAACCCACCTAGACCCTAGACCTCCTTCGACCCTAAGCCTGAAACTCATAACCTAAATCACATAAACCTAAACCCCGTTTGAAAATGGGTAACTTAAACGGGGGCTCACTCCCCCAGGACTTGCTAGAAGCTGCGAGTGCTGACGGGCAAAAAAGGGAAAACAAGGGGACGAAAAAGGGATGAAAAAGGACAAAAAAGGGGGGGGGGGGGGGGAGAGGGACGGAATGGGGACAAAAAAGGGTCGAAAAAGTGACAAAAAGGGAGGAATTATAATAAGGGGGTGGGGTGGACTTGCCAAGGACTCGCTTGGAGCTGCGAGCGCTGACGAAAAAGGCACCAAAAAGGAACAAAACAGGGACGAATGAGGGACAACAAAAGGGATGAAAAGGGACGAAAAGGGGACGGAAGAGGGACAAAAAGGGAGGAATTATATTAAGGAGGGTGTGGGGGGGGGAGGACTCGAAGGCCGCGAAGACTCACCTGCCGCTGCAAGCGCTGACGAAAAAGGACGAAAAAGGGACGGAAAAGGGACCAAAAGGGAGGAATTCTAGAAAGGGTGGTGGGGGGGCGGGAGGAGGGGGGGAGGGGGGGGGGGGGGGCTTGAAGGCCGCAGAGACTCACCTGCCGCTGCAAGCGCTGACGAAAAAGGACGAAAAAAGGACGGAAAAGGGACCAAAAGGGAGGAATTATAGAAAGGGGGGGGGGTGAAGGCCGCTTAGACTCACCTGACGCTGCGAGCGCTGACGAAAAAGGACGAAAAAGGGACGGAAAAGGGACCAAAAGGTAGGAATTCTAGAAAGGGGGGGGGGGTGAAGGCCGCTTAGACTCACCTGACGCTGCTAGCTCCGAATGCAGGGCGATGATGTAGCGCCCTTCGCCACACGCAGCGCGGACCCTACTCTCTCTTTCATTATATACGATTTACATCTACATCAGCAAAGGCAGCGCAGACCCTACTCTCTCTTTTGTTCCATACGATTTAAATACGTTTTGGGGGGCAAGATTTACAAACGATTTACATCTACATCAGCACAGGCAGCGTGAACCCTACTCTCTCTTTTGTTCCATACGATTTAAATACATTTTGGAGACAAGATTTACATACGATTTACGTCTACATCAGCACAGGCAGCGTGGACCCTACTCTCTGTATATGACACTCTCGCATTCTCCCATCTGCACCCCCCTACCCCCCACACCACTTGTCCAGGACTCGCCTGTAACTACCGGCACCAATGCAGGGAGATGATAGAAGAGAGAAAGGGAGGAATGACGCAGAAGGGGGAGAAAAAAGAGGCGGAAAAGGGTTATAAAAGGGGGGGGGGGGAAACAGGATTCACCTGATGCTGCTAGCACCAATGCAGGGCGATGAAAGAAAGTGATAGGGCGGAATGATACAGAAGGGGGGAGAAAAAAGAGACGAAAGAGGGTTATGAAAGGGACAAAAAAAACAGGACTCACCTGACGCTGCTAGCGCCGAATGCAGGGCGATGATAGAAGAGAGATAGGGAGGAATGATACAGAAGGGGGAGAAAAAAGAGGCGGACAAGGGTTATGAAAGGGACGGGAAAAACAGGACTCACCTGACGCTGCTAGCGCCGAATGCAGGGCGATGATGTAGCGCCCTCCGCCACATGCAGCACGGACCGTCGGGTCCGTTAGACACGCCTCATTCAGCTTTGTGATCTCCATCAAGCCAGGCATGAACACCAGAATGGCGCCCTCCTCTCCGTTTGTGATGATCCACCGGATGGTGGCCACCATGAGGTCGTAGTTCAACTTTTCGGGGTCCAGCAGCTTGATCGCCGACACCGTTTTTTCGCCGTAGCCTCGGTTCTTCAACTGATCTGCGGCTGCCAGCTCACCCTCCATCTGCAGCCTGCCAGAGCCCTTGGGTGCGCCCAGCGCATCCTTGGGGGGCCCCTTTCTGAAAGGTAGGTAGGTAGGTAGGTAGGTAGGTAGGTAGGTAGGTAGGTAGGTAGGTAGGTAGGTAGGTAGATAGGTTGGTAGATAGGTAGGTAGGTAGATAGGTAGGTAGGTAGGTAGATAGGTTGGTAGATAGGTAGGTAGGTAGATAGGTAGGTAGGTAGGTAGGTAGGTAGGTAGGTAGGTAGGTAGGTAGGTAGGTAGGTAGATAGGTCTGTCTGTCTGTCTGTCTGTCTGTCTGTCTGTCTGTCTGTCTGTCTGTCTGTCTGTCTGTCTGAGTCCAGGGGTAGGCCACATAACATAAAGAGGCTCGCCCAACTGTGACAGGAGGGGCTAAAACGAACAAACACTGATGAACCAAACTCCAAACATTCGTTTTACCTGAACAAGTCAGACATTGGATCTGGCACGTATTTCGTGGCCCTGACAGGAGGGGCTAACACGGAAAAATAACTGATGAACTGAACCCTAAACATTCGTTTTATCAGCGGAAATCAGACATTGGATCTGGCACGTACTTCGCGGCCCTGACAGGAGGGGCAAACACGGGAAAAAACTAATGAATGAACTCCAAAAGTCAGACATTAGATCTGGCATGCACTTCGTGGCCCTGGCAGGAGGGGCTAACACGTAAAAAACACTAATGAACTGAACCCAAAACATTCGTTTTACCTGCAAAAGTCGGAATTTTGATCTGGCATGTACTTGGTGGCTTTTATCACGTCTTCCAGAAACATCTCTTTCACAGGGTGCGTGAAGCCGGGGATATGCAGTACAGGGCAGCCTCCGAAGTACGTGCTGAATGCTGACTCGTTGACTGTGGCACTCATCAGGATGAGCCGGATGTCTGGACGCCTTTGCAACATCTGGGTGGGGTGTGGGGTGGGGTGTGTGTGGGGTGTGTGGGGTGTGTGTGGGTGTGTGGGGGAGGTGCGTGTGGGGTGTGTGTGTGTGGGTGGGGGTGTGGGAGGGGTGGGTGTGGGAGGGGGTGGGGTGTGTGGGGGGGAGGGAGCATTGATGGAGTTGGTGTGTGTGTGTTGGTGGTGGCCGCACCTGAGAGGAGGTCATGAGGATGTACGGTGAGTGAGAGAAAGGGTGGGTGTAGGATGGGAGTGTGTGTGTGCGTGTGTGTGTGTGTGGGGGGGGGGGGGGGGGGGGGGGGGGGGGGCTGATTTGCATGGCTGCATGCATGGCTGGATTGCATTTTGCTACATCTGAGAGGAGGTCGTGAGCACGTGCGGTGAGTGAGAGAAAGGGTGAGGGTGTAGGACGGGGGGGTGGGGTGGTGGGGCCTGATTTGCATGGCTGCATGCATGGCTGGATTGCATTTTGCTACATCTGAGAGGAGGTTCGTGAGCACGTGCGGTGAGTGAGAGAAAGGGTGAGGGTGTAGGACGGGGGGGTGGGGTGGTGGGGCCTGATTTGCATGGCTGCATGCATGGCTGGATTGCATTTTGCTACATCTGAGAGGTCGTGAGCATGTAAGTGACAGAAATGGTGGGGGTGAGGGTGGTGGGTGGTAGTAGGGGGGGACTGTTCTGCATGGCTGGATTGCATGGGCTTACTGCAAGCGTTGGGTGCAGAAATGGAGGTGCAGCCAAGTTACCAAATTGTGTTTCAAGGATTGTATGCAGGTACTTCCATTGGCCAAATTGGCCAGCGCTTTAGCGCACTTGAAAGCAAAAAAACTGCGCTTTGTAGTTCAAAAGGCGCAAAAGTTGCTTGCTGCGCCCACAGAGGGTTGCAAAAAACTGCGCGAAACGCGCGGTGGGGCTCAAAAAGGCAGCACGCCAGCGCGCGATTGGAAGTACCCTGATCGTATGGGGAGATTGGATCAAGTATGTTTTGATAGGACACTTTGATTTTACTGCAAAAGACGGCGAGTAGCCTCATAGCAATTCAGGGGGATGAACTGGACAAACGTTTCGTACGTCGTCGGGAATTGTCGAAAAATTGTCGAGAATTCTCGGATTTTCGGGCCAAAATTCTTGATTTCAAGTACGAAGTACCAAGTACACGTTCTCGCGGAAACTTTTTGTCCAGTTCCTCCCCTGAATTGCTATGAAGGCTGGAGCCATGTAACCAAGTTCAAGTTCAAGCATTAACGCGTAGCAGTCTGCATGTATGAGCTCCATGCTGCCGCACTATTACCTCTATCACTGGGTTTTGGGAAGAACTGAGAGTTCAAGTTCAAGGGCAAGTCTCTTCAGCCTATTTGGCCTACCCCTGTACTGGAACATACATACCTGCTTCAGGGGCACCAGCAGGAAGTCACTATCTGGGGAGGCAATGATTCAAATTCAAATTCAGATGTGCATTACCTGCCTCAGCAGGAAGTCACTGTCGAGGGAGGTAAAGTTTCAAGTTCTAATTCAGATTTAAATTTGACTTTGCGGCACTTGTCTGAGGAGAACCAGCAGGAAGACGCTGTCCAGGTAGGTAAAGATTCGAGTTCAAGTTCAAATTCAAATTCGACTTTGCCGCACCTGTCTGAGGAGCACCAGCAGGAAGTCGCTGTCCAGGTAGGTAAAGATTCGAGTTCAAGTTCAAGTTCAAGTTCAAATTCGACTTTGCCGCACCTGCTTCAAGAGGACCAGCAGAAAGTCGCTGTCCAGAGAGCGTTCATGCACTTCATCCACAATCACATGGGTGGTGCCTTCCAGTGATGGGTCGTCAATCATGCGGCGCACCAACACACCAGTTGTGCAGAAGAGCAGACGCGTGTCAGCGCTCCTACTGCTCTCCATGCGAATTGCGTAGCCCACCGTCTTCCCTATGGCCTCACATCGCTCCGCCGCCACCCTCTGGGCTACACTCGTGGCACTCAGACGGCGTGGCTGTGGGAAAATATAATTGGTGCTGGTTTAGTTTCTTATTGCTATTTGTTGAGTGTCAGCTCTCCGACTGCTCTCCATGCAGATTGAGTAGCCCACTGTCCTCCTTGTGACCTCACACCGTTCTCCCGTCACCCGTGGCTGTGGGCAAATAACATTGATGCTGGTTTAGTTTTGTTTAGTTTGTGTGTGTGTGTGTGGGGGTGGGGGGGGGGGGGGGGGGGCGCTCGACTGCTCTCCATGTGGATTGCGTAGCCCACTGTCTTGCCTAAGGCTTCAAACAACTCTGCCGCCACGCTCTGGGATACAGTAGTGGAACTGAGACAGCGCGGCTGTGGACAAACAACATTTGTGCTAGTTTTTTTGTGTGGGTGGGTGGGTGGGTGGGTGGAAGGGGGGGGGGCGCTCTGACTGCTCTCCATGCAGCTTGCGTAAGCCCACTGTTATACCTAGGGCTCCAAACAACTCTGCCGCCACCCTCTGGGATACAGTAGTGGCACTGAGACAACGCGGCTGGGCAGGGTTGGGTTGGTGGGGGTGGGGATGGTGTTAAGATAGGGTTGGGAAGTAAGTAGGTGGGTGGGGGGTGGGTGGGTAGGGTAGGGTAGAGTAGGGATGGGTGTGGAGTGGGTGGGTGGGTGGGGGGGTAGGGTAGGGATGGTGTTAAGATTTAGTTTGGGTTGGATTGGTTAGGTTTATTTTGCTCTGTTTGGAGGGTGAGAAGGTATGTAGGTAGGTATGGTGTTCAGTTTTTTTCTTTTTTTCTTTTAGGGTTGGGTAGGCAGGGATCGTGTTTTTTGTTTACCTGATTTTTTTGTTTTTTTCTGTTTTGAGGGTAGGTGGGGTGGGGTGGGGTGGGGGTGGGGGTGGGGGTGGGGGGGGAGGTAGTTAGGAATGGTGCTCTGTTTTGGGTTCATTGCAGGGTACTACTTCTTGTCAAATTGGTCAGCGCTTCAAGCGCGAAAACGTCATATTGGTCAGCGCTTAAAGCGCGCAAACGTCAAATTGGTCAGCGCTTTAAGAGCAAAAAGCGCAAAACCTGCGCGCTGCGCCCACAGGGGGTTGAAAAAACTGCGCAAAATGCGCAGAGGGGCTCAAAAAGGCCGCGTGGCACCGCGCTGCTGCGCGCGCTCTTAGTAGTACCATGGTTAATTGGTTCTGAGTTTGGGTAGTTCAAGTTTGGCATCAACATGCCTCACAAATTATCCCTTCCTCCCTGCTCCTCCCCTCTAAGTCTCCCTTTCCCCCCTCCCCCCCTCATTGAATTGGTGTTAACTTTGTGTTCAAGAGTTTATTGCTTCAGTCATTGCAGTGGGTTAGTTAAGGTTTTTTAGGGTTTTAGGGTTTGAGGTTTTAGGGTTTAGGTTGTTGAGGTTGCAGCGAACAATGCCAAGACCTGGTTTGGGATACGGGTCCTACCCCCCTCCCCCCCCTCCCTAATACCCCATGGCCCTTTCCCCCATTTCCACCCCTGAAGAGGGGAGGAGGACCTGCACCCCTTCCCCCCAGGGAAAAAGAGGAGAAAGAGGAGGAAGAGGGGAAGAAGGGAAGAAAAGGGGGGGAGAGAACAAAGCAAAAGAAAACGGAAGGAATAAACACACCTCCAAACACCACCAACAAAAAACCCACCCCCCCCAACCACCCAAACCCCCACCCCACCCCACACAACCCCACACCCCCCACCCCACCACGCCCAGCCAAAATAAAACCCTTCTCCCCCCTCCCCTCAAAGACCCCTATTCTTACTACCTACCTCCTCCCTCCTTTCCCTCTTCCCCCCTCCCCAAACCCCATCTTCCCCTATGCCCCCTCCCACCCCCCACACCACACCCCACACACACATCTCCTCCTATCTCCCCCCTCACCTGCGTGCACACAATATTGGTGCTACCTCCAGTGCACACATCGTCCTCCTATCTCCCCTCACCTGTGATGAAAACAATATTGGTGCTACCTCCGTGCAACATCGTCTCTATCTCCCCCTACCCCCACCCCATCCCCATCTTCTTCCTATCTCCCCCCTCACCTGTGTGCACACAATGTTGGTGCTACCTCCAGTGCCAGACCTAGTGGCTGCATCTAGCAGGAACTGCGGCACCTGGGTGGTCTTGCCGCATCCAGTTTCGCCAGATATGACGACAACCTGGAAACATGAAGTAGGAAATTAGACGAGAAGATATGAGCACAAGCTGAATTGTTCAAGGATAAGTTTGGAGGACATCTATTAATCAACAGATTTTGGTGGTGGGCCCCAGTGCAGGCAAACAGGCTGCCCCGCTCAACCTCACGCCTCGAAATAAGGCTATACTATAAATATATATTTTTTATTTTATTTTTTACACACATTTATTTACAAGCAGTATTAAGGATTCAGGCTTTAGGTTTATGTGGGGAAGTAGTTTGATACTTATTACATGTTTACAGGGTGCGGGTCTCTTTTAGCCTTCATCAATGTTCATCGATGCCTTTTCTTTTTAAGCCCTTCCTATCACGGTTGGGCAAGTCCCTTAAGCCTATTCGGTCTACCCCTGTACTGTAAAATACAAACAAACATACATACATACATGCATTTAGCCCATGAGGCTACCAGGGGGCTGTCATACATATTACCAGTATCAAAACTATTGTTTGGGGTTTAGTTCAGTTCAGTTCACTGTTGTTTCCGATGTAGCCCCTCCTGTCACGGTTGGGCAAGTCCCTTTAGCCTATTTGGTATAACCCTGGACTGTAACAGCATACACACCATAATGACTACCCCCCTGGGATCTTGCAAATGTCGCCACGACGTCATCTTGCTGCTTCCAGGATCATTTACATCCCTTCCCTCCCACCCACCCACCCCATCCACCCCTACCCATCCCACCCACCCCACACCACCGCACCAATACCACCGCCACACACCCACCCATGCCCACCACACACCTGTCACCTCCCACATGTCGACACGACGTTTTCTTGCTGCTTCCAGGATCATCTACATCCCTTCCCTCCCACCCCACCTTGTCCCATCCCACCCACCCCACCCCGCCCCACCCCACACCACTGCACCAATAAAAAAAAAAACATTCGTACTGCCCCAAACCAGTTTACTTATGTGCACTACAAGGGCAGATTTCCTTTTTCATCAAGGGTTGGTATCAACTTTAATTTCTAGGTTTTAACCAATCGTCATAGGTTCACTATATGCTTCTTTTCTTTATCTAGACAGAAATATTACTAACGGGATTTTTTATTTTCCCACTCCTTAAACGTAATCATCCCTCTGTTATCTATATATTTCCATAGATTCTTGTTCAGTCATTCTTACTAACTTTCTGGTGGAAGGTCAAGAGCATGGAACTAAAATTTGTGGTTAACAGCGATATATGCAAGCAGTACGGGGTAAGATAGATGGGAATGAGGCTAAGGCTTATCGGAATCCTAGGTATCGCAATATAAAAGAGAGGAGGGTAGTGAAGGCTAAGTGAAGTATAATATACAAAAGACAATACACTTGGTTAATCACGGGAAAAACAAACCCCAAACCGCAAATATCAGCAGCAAACTCTCCGATACAATAATTTCTCATGCTGTAACCCTACAAACCACCAACTCTAGTAGAGTAATTAGATGAAGCAAACCTTTACCCCACGAGCGATAAACAGATTGCTATAGAAACCACCGGACCCAGATTTAAAGTAGAGTAGAGGGGGGGATTACCTCCAGAGACACATCTATACTTCGTGCAGCATTCCTCCAAACGTAGAACGCAAGAAATGGTAACAAACCCTGCCCGCCTCCACCGCCCCCCCCGATGCGCGCTTCACCCGCGCAACACATCGCTAGCCAGTCCATGTAAGGACAATATTAAAAAAGAATATATGAACCCGCCAGCCCAGAGCAGGCTACTCCTACGCCGCCCCAAAGACACCCCACCCTGCCCAACCACCCCACACGAGTTGTGATGCTCACACATTTGAAACGACGTCTCTTGCTGCTTCCAGGATCATCTACATGCCTTCCCTCCCACCCCCAACTCGCCCCATCCCACCCACACCACACCACTGCACCAATACCACCACCACGCACCCCACCCATGCCCAACACACATCGGTGACCTCACACATTTCGACATGACGTCTTTTTCCTGCTACCAGGATCGTTTACATCCCTTCCCTCCCACCTACTCCACCCCGCCCCATGCCTCCCAACCCACACCACCGCACCGATACCACCAACACGCACCCCACCCATGCCCACCACACACCTGTCACCTCACACATTTTGACACGACGTCTTCTTGCTGCTTCCAGGATCATCTACATGCCTTCCCTCCCACCCCAACTCGCCCCATCACACCCACCCCACACCACTGCACCAATACCACCACCACACACCCACCCATGCCCACCACACACCGGTGACCTCACACAGTCAACACGACTTCTTCTTGCTGCTTCCAGGATCATTTACATCCCTTCCCTCCCACCTCAACTTGCCCCTTTCTACCCACCCACCCCACCCCACCCCCATCCCACCCACCCCACACCACCGCTCCAATACCACCACCCCACACCCCACACCACCACACACCTGCGACCTCACACATGTTGATACGACTTCGTCTTGCTGCTTCCAAGAAGGCAGGCGCTGACGTTGCTCTCTCATGGCTGAAGCCTGGAATGACAATGGGAGAAACATATAGTGGTGGGCATGGGTGGCGTGGGTGGCTAAATTTTAATTTCAGGTAAAGCTGGATATGTCAAGACAATGGGAGAAACCTAGGACCAATAAGTAATTGATAATAACAGCAGGACAACAGTAACACAACAAAAAACAAAGCGCTGGCATTGCTCTCTCATGGCTGAAGCCTGGGTCGACAATGGGAGAAACATTGTCAGGGGACCATTAATGGCAGCAAGACGACAGTAACAAAACAAAACAAGAACAAGGACAAGAACAAGAACTAAGATGGCTGAAGCCTGGTGATGATGGTGGTGACAATGGGAGAAACATAGGACCATTAACGGCAGCAAGACAACAGTAACTAAACAAAAAACAAAACAAGAACAAGAACAAAGGTGGCTGAAGCCTGGTGATGATGGTGGTGACAATGGGAGAAACATAGGACCATTACTGAATTGACAACAACAGCATGACAAGAGTAACAAAAAGGAAGTTAGGCGCTGCCGTTGCTCTCTCATGGCTGAAGCCTGGTGATGATGGTGGTGACAATGGGAGAAACATAGGACCATTACTGAATTGACAACAACAGCATGACAAGAGTAACAAACAGGAAGTTAGGCGCTGCCGTTGCTCTCATGGCTGAAGCCTGGTGATGATGGTGGTGACAATGGGAGAAACATAGGACCATTACTGAATTGACAACAACGGCATGACAAGAGTAACAAACAGGAAGTTAGGCGCTGCCGTTGCTCTCTCATGGCTGAAGCCTGGGGTGACAGTGGGAGAAACATTGTCAGGGGACCATTACTAAATTGATAACAACAGCAAGGCAACAGTAACACAACAACAAAAAACAAAACGCTGGCATTGCTCTCTCATGGCTGAAGCCTGTGGTGGCAATTGGAGAAACATATGGTGGTGGGCATGGGTGGGGCGAGTGGGGCATGGGTGGCGTGGGTGGCTAAATTTTAATTTCAGGTGAAACTGGATATGTCAAGACAATGGGAGAAACCTAGGACCAATAAGTAATTGATAATAACAGCAGGACAACAGTAATACAGCAAAAATTACTAAGCGCTGGCATTGCTCTCTCATGGCTGAAGCCTGTGGTGGCATCGGGAGAAACATTGTCAGGGGACCATAAACAGCAGCAGGACAAAAGTAACACAACAAAAATACAAAGCGCTGGCATTGCTCTCTCATGGCTGAAGCCTGGGGTGGCATTGGAAGAAACATTGTCAGGGGACCATAAACAGCAGCAGGACAACAGTAATACAGCAAAAAATACTAAGCGCTGGCATTGCTCTCTCATGGCTGAAAGCTTGTGTGGCATGGGCGACACCATTGTCAGGGGACCATAAACAGCAGCAGGACAACAGTAATACAGCAAAAAATACTAAGCGCTGGCATTGCTCTCTCATGGCTGAAGCCTGTGGTGGCCTTGGGAGAAACATTGTCAGGGGACCATAAACAGCAGCAGGACAACAGTAATACAGCAAAAAAACAAAATGCTGGCGTTGCTCTCTCATGGCTGAAGCCTGGGGTGACATAAGGGGAAATATAGGGACATTATCAGCAGCAGTACAGTCACGAAAAATAATAAATCTACAAAGAAACATTGAAGGCACCAAGCAAAGAGGGCTGTCACCTGATGGTGTCTTTAGTGGAAGCAAAGGAATATAAATTAATTGAGAACACCATCAGGATAACAGTCACGAAAAATAATACAAATACAAAGAAAAATTGAAGGCACCAAACAAAGAGGGCTGTCACCTGATGGTGTCCATAGTGAAAGCAAAGGAACATAAATTAATTGATAACACCATCAGGATAACAGTCACGAAAAATAAATAAAAATACAAAGATAAATAAATGACATATAACGATAAATAAATGATAAATAAAAATACATAAAATAATAAAAAATACATAGATAAATAAACGGCACTAAACAAAGAGACAGTCGCACAATTGCGTCCATGGTGGAAGCACAGGATCATTGCTTAATTGATAACAACAGCAGGATACCAGTAATGATAACGCCTGGTGGGGCGTGGTGTTAAGGGAGCCCGTCGTACGCGGGTAGGGAGCGGTCTTCTACCTGAACTGGACAAGCAACCATCGCGGTTGACAACGACCTGCAACGCCAAGAGCGACCGAAGGGGGGATCGAAACCCCCGGCTCTTCATCCTTAGAGTGATTTGGTCTACCACTAGACCAATGGATATCACCGTAAGGGGCTGTAAGGATACCAGTAACAAATACAAATATAAATAAATCATTGACACCAAGCAAAAAGGGCTGGCACATGATGGTGTCAATAGTGTAAAAATAGGACCATCGATTAATTGATACAAACAGAAATGATAATGAAATAAAAACAAAATAAATAAATAACACCAAACAAAGAGGGCAGTCACCTTTCGCTCTGTAGAGCTCTCCCAATCTTCAAGCGCTCCAAGAAGTGCTTCGTTACGTACGCGCACTTGCTCCTACGAGTTGGTGGTGGTGTGTGTGTGTGTGTGTGGTGGTGGTGGTGGGGGGTGGGTGGGTGAGGGGGGGGTACTTGATAGTGTGTACACAAGTTGGGCGCGCCAAGAAGTGCAGAGTTACGTACGCTCACTTGCTCCTGGGGTTGGTGGGTGGGTTGGTGGGTTGGTGGGTTGGTGTGGGTTGGTGTGGGTTGGTGTGGGTTGGTGGGGGGGGTTGGTGGGTTGGTGGTGGGGGTTGGTGGTGTGTGTTTGTGAGGGGGGGGGGGGGGGGGGGGGGGGAGGGGGGGGGAAATGGTGGGTTGATAGTGTGTATAAAAGTTGAGCGCT
Source organism: Chlamydomonas sp. ICE-L (assembly GCA_013435795.1). Lineage (NCBI taxonomy): Eukaryota > Viridiplantae > Chlorophyta > Chlorophyceae > Chlamydomonadales > Chlamydomonadaceae > Chlamydomonas > Chlamydomonas sp. ICE-L. Next base: position 914,709 of record JACBWV010000730.1, on the reverse strand, counting down.
CCAAGAAGTGCCGAGTTACGTACGCGGAGTTGCTCCTACGAGTTGTTCTTGGTGGTGGTGTATGTGTGTTTGGTGTGTGTGTATGTGTGTGTATGTGTGTGTGTATTGTGTGTGTGTGTGGGGGGGGGGGGGGGGGGGGGGGGGGGGGGGGGGGTACTTGATAGTGTGAATACAGTTGGGCGCTCCAAGAAGTGCATCGTTAGGTATGCGAAGTTGATCTTACGAGTGATAGTGGTGGTGTGTGTGTGTGTGGGGGGGGGGGGGTGGGTTAATGGTGGGTGTTGATAGATGTGTATACAAGTTGGGAGCGCCAAGAAGTTGCATTGTTAATAAGTGGGACTGATCCTAAGAGTTGTTGGGGGTGGTGGTGGGGGTAGTGGTGGGAGGGTTGATACTTGATAGTCGTGAATAAAAGTTGGGTGCACCATGAGGTGCAGCGTTACGTATTAGATATGCTTCTTGTAGGTGGGTGAGGGTGGGGGTGGGGGGGTGGGGTGGTGAATGGTGGTTGATGTGTGGTATACCAAAGTGGGAGCGCCAAGAAGAAGTGCCATTGATACGTAGCGGAGTTGATCATAATAGTGGTGGTGGTTGTGGTGGTTGGTGGTAGTGAGTGGGTGGGTTGGGGGGTAATTGAGTTGTGTTAAAAGTGGGAGAGAAAAGAAGTGAATTAATAGTATGTATGTGAACTTGATAATGAGGTGTTGGTGGTGGGGTCTGTGGGGTTGGGGGTTGGGTTGGGTTAGTGGGTGGGTTTGGTGGGGGTCGGATGGGGTGGGTTGGGTGAGGTTTGGTGGGGTGGTGGGGTTATGGTGTGGGTTGGTGGTGGGTTGGTGGTGGTGGGTTGGTGGGGGGGTTGGTGGGGGTTGGTTGGTGGGGGTGGTGGGGGGGGTGGTGGGTGGGTGGTGGGGGGTGGTGGGGGGGTTGGTGGGTTGGTGGTGGATGGTGGTGGGGTGGTGTGGGTTGGTGGTGGGGTGGTGGGGGGAGGTTGGTGGGTTGGTGGGTGGGTTGGTGGGTGGGTTGGTGGGGGTTGGGTGGGTGGTTGGTGGTGGGGTTGGTGTGGGTTGGTGGGTGTGGGGTTGGTACTTGATAGGGTGTATACAAGTTGGGCGCGCCAAGAAGTGCATTGCTACGTATGCGGAGTTGGTTGGTGGTGTGTGTGTGTGGGTTGCGTGTGTTGTGTGGGGGGGGGGGGGGGGGGGGGGGGGGGGGCTAATGGTGGGTTGATAGTGTGTATAAAAGTTGAGCGCGCAAAGAAGTGCATCGTTACGTACGCGGAGTTGCTCCTATGAGTTGGTGGTGGTGTGTGTAGTGGGTTGCAGTCTTCCGACTCACTTACCTTGGAGGGTGGGAAGTATCCCCCACGTGCACGTTTCGGCCCATCAGCGCCAGGAAGGAGTGCAGCCGCGCCATCGCCATTGCGTGACCTGCTGCTTTCGCCTGAACGATCACTACTGCTGTAATCACGTCTCCCCTCCGGCCCCCCCTTCCCTTCCTTAAGCCCACTGGCTGGTCGGCCATTGATACTGTCCGCCTTGCCACTGCCCAAGGCCCGAGCCTGGAGGGCAGGGCTAGGCAGTGGGGGAGGCTGCTGCGGCTGCTGGGGCTGTTGTTGCTTCAGCTGTGCAATTATACCCTGCGCCAGCTTTGGCTTTTGCTGCTGCTGCTGCTGCTGCTGTGGTGGTAGTTGCTGCTGTTGTTGCTTCATCTGGGCAATCACACCCTGCGGCTGTTGCTGTTGCTGCTGTGGCTGCTGTTTCTGCTGCGGCTGTTGCTGGGGGGTAGGGAGGACAGAACGCGGTATGAAAGCTGGTACAGATGGCCTGGCTTGGCTTGAGTTGGCAACTCTGCCTGCTGGTATATCTGAGGTTGACATTCCCTCCCTTGCCAGCACCTGACAGTTTGAGTGAGTGGGTAGGTGGTCAGGGTGAGTGGTTGAGTTGGCTTGGCTTGAGGTGGCAACTCTACCTGCTGGTATATCTGAGGTTGACATTCCCTCCCTTGCCAGCACCTGACAGTGGGAGTGAGTGGGTAGGTGGTTAGGGTGAGTGGTTGAGTTGGCTTGGCTTGAGGTGGCAACTCTACCTGCTGGTATATCTAAAGTAGACATTCCCTCCCTTGCCAGCACCTGGCAGTGGTGAGTGGGTAGGTGGTCAGGGTGAGTGGTTGAGTTGGCTTGGCTTGAGTTGGCAACTCTACCTGTTGGTATATATGAGGTAGACATTCACTCCTTTGCCAGCACCTGACAGTTGGAGTGAGTGGGTAGGTGGTCAGGGTGAGTGGTTGGGTGGGCGGGGTGAGTGGGTAGGTGGAGAGGGGTAAGTGGGGGTGGGGTGGGGGGAGGCGGAAGGGGGTGGGGTGAGGGGGTAGGTGGTCAGGGTGGGCGGTTGGGTGGTTAGGGTGAGTGGGTGGGTGGAGAGGAGTAAGTGGGGGTGGGGTGGGGGGAGGCGGGAGGGGGTGGAGTGAGTGGTTGGGTGGGCAGGGTGAGTGAGTGGGTAGGTGGCCAGGGTGAGCGGTTGGGTGGGCGGGGTGAGTGGGTGGGTGGAGAGGAGTGAGTGGGTAGGTGGTCAGGGTGAGTGGTTGAGTGGGCGGGGTGAGTGGATGGGTGGAGTGGTGTGGTGTGGGGGGGCATGGGTGGTTTCACTCACCTTTTCAAGCTTTGAATGTGCCTTTGCCACCACCGCAGCCCCCTGCGCATTGATCCAGGTCACCAGCTCAAACAACTGCGGCTCTCCACACAGTTGCACAGATCACTTCCACAGCGCGGTTGTAAGTGCGGTGGGGTGGGGTGTGTGTGGGGTAGGGGGGGGGCCGTGGGGTGGAGTGGGGGGTGGGGGTGGGGGGACATGGGGGGGCACATGGGTAGGTTCACTCACCTTTTCAAGTTTCGAATGTGCCTTTGCCACCACCGCAGCCCCCTGCGTATTGATCCAGGTCACCAGCTCAAACAGCTGCGGCTCCCCGCACAGCTGCACAGATCGCTTCCACAGCGCGGCTGTGACAGCGGCCACGGCAGGGAAGCCCATCTCTGGGTTGCAGTACACCAGGCGGTGCGGGGGCTCGAAGGGGTAAAGGGGGGCTTGAACGGCGTTGAAGTGGACTTCCAGCTGCCCCCCAGCAGGAAGACCCTCAGCCGGTGCGTTCAGCCGGATAAGAGTGGCCCCCTCACAACAGCCAAACTGACCCTCAGGGCCCATGATCTCTGCCATCGCCTTCATCTCCGCAGTGACAGTGTCGTTCACTGCACCTGTGCAGAGGGTTGGGCCAAGGTACAAACTTGTATTAGTGTACATTTGTAATTAAGTTTTGACAAGCTTATATTGTGTAACGTTCTCATAAACATACATTGTACAAAAATAGTATTGCTTATCAAATAATGAAATAAGCTTGTATAAAGTAAGATTATATTTAAAAACAAAACTATATACATATAGTTTCCAGCCTAACCCTACCGATCCAGGATCCAACTCCAAGCATGAGCTCTTGCGAGGCCGCAACACTGGGTCCGAAACTCTTGCACAGACGCCCCAGGGACATAATTATACATTTTTACTAACCTATATATGACAAAACGTATAAGTTCATACCGGTTTATATAAACAATCTTTCATGTTACTACGGATTACTATAAAAACGATAAAATATAGTTTCCAGTATCAAATAATGAAATATGCTTATACAGGGAAGGGGTGGGGGGGGGGGCAGAAAGACAGATTTTGGACCGCATGTTCAATATGGTGTCCGATTCAGATGGGAGTTGGAATTATGGAAGTTTCATACAAAAAGAGGGAGGAAATAAAGTATTGAAAAAGGTTTTTACACCTACACCCCCCCCCCCCCCCCCCCCCCCCCCCCCCCCCCCCCCCCCCCCCCTCCTAAAACCTGATTACCTCACCCTCCCCCACCCCCAAATTGGGGGTCATTCGAAAGATTTTCTCGCGCCCATTCCAGTTATGCTCTTACATCTTTCGTAAGGTTGCTCAGACGTGATTTATCGCGATGTTAAGATTGGGGCCGCTTTGGGTGAAAAAAACTTTGGACCCCTATAACTTCAGTAAAACTTGATTTTTGGCTCAATTTTTTTTTTTGCTCAATTTTTTGGCTCATTTTTTTTTTTTTTTTAGGATAAGCTCTGTCCCACAGCGAAGATGCGCTACGGCAGCTTTTTTCTTGCCCCCCTCTCGTGCTTATATAAAGTAAGTTACATAAAATACATTTTGTATTACTATTTACAAATAGTTTCCAGGCTAACCCTACCGATCCAGGATCCTGCTCCAAGCATGAGTTCACGGGAGGCTGCAACACTGGGTCTGAAACTTTTGCACAGATGCTCCAGGGCCTGGAACTGGTCCTGCGGGTACAGCTGTACCGCCTCTTTTGCCGCAGCCACGTCGAATCCGGCAGCGAACAGATGCGCCACTGTGGTAGCTGCGGCCTTGCGTGACAGGTCAGCAGCGGGCTGGGCCACCTTGATGGTTTCCGTGACTGCCTTGCTGGCCTTGCTGGCAGTGCTGCTGGGCTTGGCGCTTCCCTTTCTGACCTGTTGCCGGTAGGAGGGAGGCAGTTGCTCCTCTGAAAGGTTACACAGCAAGTACTCCATCATACGATCCTTCAGAAGCTTCTTGGCTGGGTTGAAAGCCTGGGAGTGGGTGGGTGGGTGGGGTCGGAGGGGAGGGTTGGGTTGCACGTGGTGTGTGTATGGGGGGGGGGGGGGGGGGGGGGGGGGGGGGGTAGTCCTTGGTGGCTCGGAATCGCTCGGAATCTTGCAGCGCCAAATTGGTGACACTGGGTGGTCTAGATAGCTTGGGAAAGGTTGTAAGTAAAATCAATCATTGTACACTAAAATCAATCATCCTTAAGTAAAATCAATCATCGTAAATCGATCATCACCCCTGACCCGCATGATCAAAAAGTAACTTCAACGCACAATGTGTGTGTGTGTGTGTGTGTGTGTGTGTGTGTGAGGGGGGGGGGGGGGGGGGGGGGGGTAAAGAACTGGATAAAAGCAGACAAGCAGTCATAGCCCCCGACCCGCATGATCAAAAAGTAACTTATACGCATGACGCATGTGTGTGTGTGTGGGTGTGTGTGTGTGGGTGGGGGGGGCATAGAACTGGACAGAAGCAGACAAGCAGTCATAGCCCCCAACTCGCATGATCAAAAGTCACTTATACGCATGGTGGGGGGGGTGGGGGGGTGGATGGGGGGTGGGGAGGGGTATAGAACTGGATACATGCAGACAAGCAGTCATAGCCCCCAACTCACATGATCAACAAGTAACTTATACGCATGACGCATGGGTGTGGGTGGTGTGGGTGTGTGGGAGTGGGTGGGTGAGTGTGGGTGGGCGTGGGCGTGGGTATAGAACTGGACAGAAGCAGACAAGCAGTCATAGCCCCTGACCCGCATGATCGAAAAATAACTTATACGCATGGTGTGGGTGTGGGGGGGTGGATGGGGGGTGTGGGTGGGTGGGTGAGTGTGGGTGGGTGAGGGTTGGGTGGGTGTGGGCGTGGGCGTGGGTATAGAACTGGACAGAAGCAGACAAGCAGTCATAGCCCCTGACACGCGTGATCGAAAAGTCACTTATACGCATGGTGTGGGTGTGGGTGTGGGGGGGGTGGGGGTGGATGGGGGGGGGGGGGGGTATACAACTGGATAGATGCAGACAAGCAGTCATAGCCCAGGCATAGTAATGATAATGCTTGGTGGGGCATGGTATTAAGGGAGCCCTGTCTTACGGCGGTAGAGAATGGGCTGCTTCTTGACCTGGACAGTGCTACCATGGCGGTTGACAACAACCACTATAGCACTCCCGTAGGGATTCGAACCCCGCACCTTCTGATTTCAACGAGCTCTACCATTGCCAATCGTAAAAAACGGGATATAGCCCCCAACCTACCAGATCAAAATCTCCACTCTGCAAAGCGTGGGAGTGAACCACTTACCCCCCCCCCCCCCCCCCCCCCCAATAAACGGGGGCAAAGCATTTCTTGGTCACATCCGCCAGCAACATGTGTGTGTGTGTGTGTGTGTGTGTGTGTGTGTGTGTGTGTGTGTGTGTGTGTGTGTGTGTGTGTGTATGTGTGTGTGTGTGTGTGTGTGTGTGGTGTGTGTGTGTGTGTGTGTGTGTGTATGTGTGTGTGTGTGTGTTTGTGTGTGTGTGTGTGTGTGTATGTGTGTGTGTGTGGGGGGGGGGGGGGGTATAGAACTGGATAGAAGCAGACAAGCAGTCATAGCCCCCAACCTACCAGATCAAAATCACCACCCTGCAAAGCTTGGGCATGCACCACCTGCCAGGCCCCCCCAAAATGAAGGGGTGCAAACCCTTTCTTGGTCACATCCGCCAACAACATGTCGTGCAAGTCATTCTCAAATTTAGCACGCTCCGTCATTGAACGCTGCAGGTGGAGTGAGCCGCCGTCTCCTGTATTCATCCAGTAACGTATAAATTAAGTGATCAATTCATTCAGTAATTCATCAATTCATTCAATGCCAGCCCCCCCCCCAAAATGAAGGGCTGCAAAGCCCTTCTTGGTCACATCCGCCAACAACATGTCATGCAAGTCGTTCTCAAATTTAGCACGCTCCGTCGTTGAACGCTGCAGGTGGAGTGAGCCGCCGCCGCCATCCCCTGCATTCATTCAGTAACGCATTCAATAAGTGATTAATTCATTCAGTAACGCATTCATTATGTGATTAATTCATTCAGTAGCGCATTCATTAAGTGATTAATTCATCCAGTAACGCATTCATTAAGCGATTAATTCATTCAGTAATGCAGCCATTCATCCTAAAACTCGTTCGTTCATTCATTCATTCATTCATGCATTCACTCATTCAGTGTTTCATTCATTAAGTGATCAATTCATTCAGTAATGCAGTGATTCATTCAATAACTTGGTCATTCATTTACTCATTCGGTATTTCATTCATTAAGTGATTAATTCATTCAGTAATGCAGCAATTCATTCAATAACTCATCCAGTATTTCATTAATTCATTAACTCAGTCAGTCAGTTATTAAGTGATTAATTCATTCAGTAATGCTGTAATTCATTTAATAACTCGTTCATTAATTCACACATTCAGTATTTCATTCATTTATCCACTCATTCAGTATTTCATTCATTCATTCATTCATTCATTCATTCATTCATTCATTCATTCATTCATTCATTCAGTCAGTCATTCAGTCATTCATTCATTCATTCACTCATCCAGTATTTCATCCATTCATTCATTCATCCATTAACTCATTCAGTCATTTATTCATCAACTCTATAATTAACTCATTCAGCAATTTATTAATTCATTAACTCATTCAGTCATTAACTAATTCATTCATTAACTCGCCCAGTAATTCATGCATTCATTAACACAAGCAGTCATTCATAATATGATTATTGATGGGTAGGTGTGACTTCTCGAGAATCCACAGTGGGCAAGGCCCTTTTAGCCTGTGCGCCGAATGTTTTTTCATTTCAGATTTCAGTAGGCCAAGTTGCGTAGACACTTGGGCTACTAACGCCTGATTTCAGAATTGTTGCATAGCCATCGCATGGCAAAGCGAATAAGCCCGGGGGGGGGGGGGGGGGGGGGGGGGGGGGGGGGGGGGGGGGGGGGGGGGGCGGAGCCTGAAGCCTAATTTCAGAATTGTTGCATAACCATCGCATGGCAGAGCGCTAAGCGCGGAGCCCAGGGGGGCGGAGCACTGTGCGGCTACCACAGGAGTGCAATACACATTTCCTCCGGTGGTTAGACCCAGTGCAAGCGAACAGACTTGCCCCCTCAACCTCACGCCTCGTAATAAGGCGTAGTATTTTATTTTATTTAGTACACATTACCTTGCAACAACAGTTGCATCCTTGGGCTACCGCCGGACTGCAGTACAAAAGCAATACACATTACCTTGCAACAACAGATGCATTCTTAGGCTTAACCCGGACAGCAATACAAAAGCAATACACATTACCTGCAACAGATGCATCCATAGGCTTAACCCGGACAGCAATACAAAAGCAATACACATTACCTGCAGCAGATGCATCCCTGGGCTACCCCTGGACATAAAAATACAAAAGCAATACACATTACCTGCAACAACAGATACGTCCTTTTGCTACCCCAGGACAGCAATACAAAAAGCAATACACATTACCTCCAATAGATGCATCCTCCATCCCCAGCTGTGTCGCGAACAGGTTTTGAAGCATGGCCATATTTTCGCGGCTCATTCCGACAGAATCGGAAGAGCCTGGACGGGCGGCATTCAAGGCTGCAGTGGTTGGCGGCTGGTGTTTTGGCGGGTGGGTGGGAGGGTGGGGTGGAGGTTAGAGGGGTGGATGGGTGTGGGTGGAGGGTGGGGGTGGTGAGGGGTGGAGTGTAAAATCCACAACCGTTCAGTAAAGGAACCCTACCCCATTCCGACAGAATCGGCGGGCTGGATGGCGGCATCAAGCTGGAGTTGGTGGGGGTGGTGGTTGGTGGGTTGGTGGGTGGAGAAAATCCACAACGGTTCAGGTAACGAACCCTAACCCATTATAACAAATCGGTGGGCTGGATGGCTGATCAAGCTGGAGGTGGTGGGTGGTGGGGTGTGGGTGGTGGGTGGGGGGTGGTGGGGTTTAAAATCCAAGCGGTTAGTCAAATTAACCCTACTCCATTACAAACAGAATCTCAGGCTGGGATGGCTGGCCTCAAGCTGGCGGTGGTGGTGGGCGTGGTGGGTTGGTGGGTGGTTGGGGGTTGGTGGGGTGGAGGGTGGTGGGGTTGGTGGTAGCTTCGATGGTGGGTGTGGGGGTGGTTGGCGGTGCGGTTGGTTGGCGTGGGTGGAGGGTGGTCGATGGTGGTGGAGGGTGGTTTGGCGGTGGGGTGGAGGGTGGTGGTTGTCGGTGGGTGGTTGGGGTGGTGGGTGGAGGGTGGTTGGGGGTGGTGGGGGGAGGGTTGGTGTGGAGGGGGTAGTGGTGGTTGGAGGGTTGGTTGGAGGTGGGTGGTTGGAGGATGGTGGTGGAGGGTGGTAGATTGGGGGTGGAGGGTGGTTAGGAGGTGGGTGGTGGCGTTGGTGGGTGGTGGGGGGTGGGGTGGTAGAAGGTGGTGGAGGGCGGTGGTTGGCGGTGGGTGGAGGGTGGTAGGTGGAGGGTGGTGGGTGGAGGGTGGTGGGGTGGTGGGTGGTGGATGGAGGGTGGTTGGCGGTGGGTGGAGGGTGGTAGGTGGAGGTGGTGGGTGGAGGTGTCGGGGTGGTGGGTGGTGTAGGAGGGTGGTGCGGCTGGGTGGAGGGTGGTAGGTGGAGGGTGGTGGGTGGAGGGTGGTGGTGGGTGGGAAATGGGTGGGAAGTAAAATCCACAGCTGTACAGTCAAAGAACCCTACCCCACCATCCCCATCACCACCACCACCACCACCACCCTCTGGCTACTAGCTTTTGTTCATGCTACCAAGCCTAATCTCTAAACCCTGATTCCGAACTCCTGAACCTCCTTACCCCTAATCCCTATCCCCTAATCCCCTGACCCTAAAACCCCAATCCCAATTCCGATCTCAATCCCAAAATCAATCCCGAGACCAAAACCAATCCCAAAACTGATCCCCTGACACAAAACCAATCCCAATCCCAAAATTAATCCCCTGACACAGTCCCAATCCCAAAACCAGTCCCAATCCCAAAACCAGTCCCAATCCCAAAACCAATCCCAATCCCAAAACTAATCCCCTGACCTAAAACCTATCCCAATCCTGAAACCAAACCCAATACCAATTTCAAAACCAATCCCTGAAACCAAACCCAATACCAATTTCAAAACCAATCCCTGAAACCAAAGAAAAGTAACCCCCAATAACTGTAAAAGCCATTAATCTGCTCAAAATACTGCTATTGCCTCCATTGTTCTACTCCATGGGGTTACTTTTCTTTGTATCTGGCTTCTTACAATTGCTGGATGAATGACCTCCTGCGCTGCTTGAACCCCCTTACCCCTAATCCCTGTCCCTATACCCTAATCCCTATCCCCTAATCCCTAACTCCCAATCCCTACCCCCTAACCCGCTGACCCAACAAACCATTCATCCGCTCACCTTGCTGCTACTGCCTCCATTGTTCTGCTTCTTGGGGTCACTTTACCTAGTGTCTGGCTTCTTAAAATTTCTGGATGCATTACCTTCTGCCCTTGTGCTTCTTGGACCCCCTTGCCCCTTATTCCTATCCCCTAATCCCTAACCCCCGATCCCTACCCCATAATGCATTGACCCAACAAACCATTCATCCGCTCACCTTGCTGCTGTTGTTTCCATTGTTCTACTTCTTGGGGTCACTTTTCTTAGTATCTGGCTTCTTACAATTGCTGGATGTATTCCCTCCTGAGCTTGTGCTGCTTGAACCCCCTTACTCCTACTCCATATACCCTAATCCCTATCTCCTAATCCCTATACCCTAATCCATATCTACGGATTCCTTATCCGTATACCCTAATCCCTCATCCCTATCCCCGAAGCCCTAACCCCCAATCTCTACCCCATCATCCACTTACCCAACAAACCATTCATCGGCTCACCTTGCTGCTACTGCCTCCATTGTTTTGCTTCTTGAGGTCGCTTTTCTTAGCATCATTGCTCGGCTTCTTAGAGCTGCTGGGGCGGGAGGAACCAGCACTAGGCTTGGAGGGGCCACTGTCGCCACTAGGCTTGGAATCTATGATTCAAACATGTGATGGGGGCCAAAATGTGTGAGAGGAACCAGCACTAAGCTAGGAGGGGCCACTGCCACCACTAGGCTTGGAATCTATAATTCAAACATGTGAGGGGGGCCAAAATGTGTGAGGAGCTGAAAATGGAGAATGTGTGACTATGTGTTGGAATGTGAGGGAACGTGAGACAATGTGTGGGAATGTGTGGGAATGTGATACAATGTGTGGGAATGTGTGGGAATGTGATACAATGTGTGGGAATGCGTGGGAATGTGTGGGAATGTGATACAATGTGTGGGAATGTGTGGGAATGAGTGGGAATGTGATACAATGTGTGGGAATGTGTGGCAACGTGAGACAACGCATGGGAATGTGTGGGAATGTGATACAATGTGTGAAATGTGTGGGAATGTGTGGGAATGTGAGACAATGTGAGACAATGTGTGGGAATGTGTGGGCATGTGATACTACGTGAGACTATGTGTGGGAATGTGTGGGCATATGATACAATGTGATACAATGTGTGGGAATGTGTGGGAATGTGATACAATGTGTGGGAATGTGTGGGAATGTGTGGGAATGTGATACAATGTGTGGGAATGTGTGGCAACGTGAGACAACGCATGGGAATGTGTGGGAATGTGATACAATGTGTGAAATGTGTGAAATGTGTGGGAATGTGTGGGAATGTGAGACAATGTGTGACAATGTGTGGGAATGTGTGGGCATGTGATACTACGTGAGACTATGTGTGGGAATGTGTGGGCATATGATACAATGTGATACAATGTGTGGGCATGTGTGGGAATGTGATACAATGTGTGGGAATGTGTGGGCATGCGTGGGCATGTGTGGGAATGTGTGACAATATGTGGGAGCACGAGACAATGCGTGACAATGTGAGGGAAATTGTGGGAATTTGTGGGAATTTGTGACATTTGCGCTGGTTGGGAGGGAGGAGCCACCTCTAGGCTTGGAGGGGCCGCTGTAAGGCTTTAAGGTCTTTGATCTGAAATGTGTGAAAGCGGCCAAAATGTGTGGGAATGTGTGACAGTGAGTGGGAATGTTTTACTGTTGCACTGCTTGGATAAGATATCCATCCATGATATGCACGCATATCCATCCATCCCACGCATAGACATACATGCATACATGCAAAAGCACATATATGCAGCACGCATGCATCCATATCCAACACCCATACGATCAGCAGCACCCATGCACCCACATACATGCAAGCCCATCAATGCATGCATGCATGCATCCACATCCAGCATCCATACAACCAGCAGCACCCATGCACCCACATACACACATACATGCAAGCCCATGAATGCAGCACGCATGCATGCATCCACATCCAACATCCATACGACCAGCAGCACCCATGCACTCACATACACACATACATGCAAGCCCATGAATGCAGCACGCATGCATGCATCCACATCCAACATCCATACGACCAGCAGCACCCATGCACCCACATACACACATGCATGCAAGCCTATGAATGCAGCACGCATGCATGCATCCACATCCAACATCCACACGACCAGCAGCACCTACATACACACATACATCCAAGCCCATGAATGCAGCACGCATGCATGCATCCACATCCAACATCCATACGACCAGCAGCACCCATGCACCCACATGCATGCAAGCCCATCAATGCAGCACGCATGCATGCATCAACATCCAACATCCATACGACCAGCAGCACCCATGCACCCACATACACACATACATGCAAGCCCATGAATGCAGCACGCATGCATGCATCCACATCCAACATCCATACGACCAGCAGCACCCACATACACACATACATGCAAGCCCATCAATGCAGCACGCATGCATGCATCCACATACAACATCCATACGACCAGCAGCACCCATGCACTCACACGCATGCATACATGCAAAAGCACATACATGCAGCACGTATGCATGCATCCACATCCAACATACAATCACCCAGCAGCACCCATGCATCCACATACTTGCTTACATGCATCACACATGCATGCATTCACATCCAACATACAATCACCCAGCAGCACCCATGCATCCACATACACGCATACATGCAAGCCTATCAATGCAGCACGCACGCATGCATCCACATCCAACACCCATAAGACCAGCAGCACCCATGCAACCACATACATGCAAGCCCAACAAAGCATGCATGCATCCACATTCAAAATCCATACGACCAGCAGCACCCATGCACGCACATACATGCATACATGCAGCACACATGCATGCATCCACATCCAACATACAATCACCCAGCATCACCTATGCACCCACATGCATGCAAGCTCATACATGCATGCATGCATGCATGCATCCACATCCAACATCTATACAACGCAGCACCCATTCACCTACACACGTGCAAGCCCATAAATGCATACCTGCATGCATCCACATCCAACGTACAATCACCCAGCAGCACCCATACACCCACATACACGCATGCATGCAAGCCCATCAATGCTGCAGGCATGCATGCATCCACATTCAAAATCCATACGACCAGCAGCACCCATGCACCCACATGCATGCAAGCTCATCAATGCATACATGCATGCATCCACATCCAACATGCATACACCCAGCAGCACCCTGCCCCCCTTACCCTTACTGGGCTTAGCACCAGGCTTCGTCTTTCGGGCTGTCGCACCACCGCCTTTGTTCGGGCCCATCGCGTGGATAACGTCTCGCTTTGGCCAACCGCGTGCCACGTGAAGGTCTGGGGAGTCAAGGGAGGTTGCGGCTGTTAGATCGCAAGCGAACGTACGAACGGGGGCGGTGCTTAGTGAATAAAAGAACTCACGTCGGCGTGGCTTAAAGAGTGCGAATTGACTTGGTCTGTTAGCAATAGAAGATCGAAGTAAATTGGCGGGTAGTCTGGTTGCTTGCTCGGTCGGTGGAAGTAGCAAGGAAGAAAGCAGGCCGCCAAGTCGGCGTGACTTAAGGAAGCTGCCAATTTTGTCGGATTAAGTGAAAATCGGGCCGGATTTATTTGGAAGGATAATTCTCTGGCGTCTTATGAACCAACTCCAGCAGGGGAATCCCCTGAACTCCAGGGATATTTATGGACCGTTAAAAAAACGGTCGAATCGAAGTAACCTCGGAAAACCGCTGTTTGAGCAACTATGTCCGAGTTTTTGGCGGAGCCCCCCCTTCTGGGGGGCGAGAGCCCCTAGATTCGCCCCGTTGCACCGTCTGTGCGTCCGTCCCCCTCTGGTCCGACCGACCGACAACCAACGACCGACCGACGGAGACGAAGCCTGAAACGTCAGCCAACTAACTGGCTTCGGTCAGCTCCATCGTTGCCACCAGTCGTTCCATTGCCAACACTCTCCGCCAATTTTTCGCGTCGCTTTCGACGCTGCATAGGACTTTTCTGACCGAGTTTCGATACATATTGCCCTTATAATTTACCTGAGGAGGCTCTGTTAGTCTGTTCTGTGGATCTGTCGTTGAACTCGTTTTGGGGATGTTTCTGAAATATAACTACAGTTTACAAGCAAAACACAGATGTTGAACCCTGAAAGCTACGAAAAAACAAACTAAGGACGCCAGATATGTTGTACCCTGCATTGTCGTACGTGGCTGGGGTGTTACTTGCAGGGTTGTCCACAAATAAGGGTGTGTAGGTTAGTTAAGATATATGAGATGGCTTGGCTCTAACCAACCTGGCACTAGGGTGGTGAACACCTGGTCAACACCTAGGCCCGTGTTGATTCCATGCATGCCATACTGGGCTAACAGTACAGCATCTCTGTTTTGTGCCAGCCTCCATTGCCTGGGGTTCTGAATTGAAGTTGCCTCATGTAGGAACGTGTTCTGAGCTTGGAATCGAGGACGCTTCCCTTTCATAGGAGGGGGAAGTGTAGTAGGATAGACTGCTACTAGTCTAACGTGACATCTCGAGTCTGTCTTTCCGTGTGTCCCAGCGGTCTAGTTATGTTTGTCATGAGGGTCTCTCTCTCTATCTCTCTCTATATATACACACTTTTTAAGGTGTGATAGGATTTTCACCCCAGAAGGTGGGTCTCCCGACACAAACCATGGACACCGAGGATTCAGTTTGAATGGCGTTGCCACTCCTACAAAAGAGTAGGCGCACTTGAGGTTACAGTCCAGGGGTGGCCACTTGGGCTAAAAGGACTCGCCCAACCTCAGACAAAGAATATCAGCTCTGGATTTCTAGGAAGGTCTAATTGAGAGAAACACTTGGTGAACTGGTCCCTGATTTCCAGGAGGGTCTAATTGAAAGAAACACTAGGTGAACTGGTCCCTGATTCCCAGGAGGGTCTATTTTTTTAGTTGTGAAAGGACTCTCACCCCAGGAGGTGGGTCTCCTGACACAAACCAGCGCCCCGGAGGAATCAGTTCGAATGTCGTTGCCCCTCCTACAATGTGCAAAGTAGGCTTAAGTAATTGAAAGAAACACTTGGTGAACTGGTGGCCACTGGCCAGCCACCGAGAATTGAGGGTCAATATATATGACCAAACCAGCCTACTATGATTGATCAGCGGACAAAAATGACGTGAGGGCGCCTATAGATTACACTAAGGCAACCTGGGCGGGTCGAATTTCAAATCACTTAAGTGCACTCCTTGCGCGTGATGACCAGCCCCTGCTCTTGAATTTGAATTTGAATTTCCAATAACTGAAGTGCACTGCTTGCACATGATGACCAGCTCCTGCTCTTGAATTTGAATTAGAATTACTTATCACTTAAGTGCACTCCTTGCGCATGATGACCAGCTCCTGCTCTTGGCTGATGAAGCGGTC
Organism: Chlamydomonas sp. ICE-L; assembly: GCA_013435795.1. Classification (NCBI taxonomy): domain Eukaryota; kingdom Viridiplantae; phylum Chlorophyta; class Chlorophyceae; order Chlamydomonadales; family Chlamydomonadaceae; genus Chlamydomonas; species Chlamydomonas sp. ICE-L. The sequence goes on along the minus strand of JACBWV010000730.1, from coordinate 899,207 downwards.
AGAAATTTCAGTCAGCTGCTTTGAGCACTCTGCACATGCAGGATGGCAGTAGAGCTTGTTTGAATTTGTATTTGTGCAGGTAGGTAGGGGCTGGCGGGTGAGCGGGCAGACAGGCACTCAGGCAGGCGGACAGGTAGGCAGGTGGGCAGGCAGACAGATACTGGTAGACAGGCTAGCAGGTAGGCAGGCAGGCAGGCAGGCAGGCAGGCAGGTAGCTAGGTAGGCAGGTAGCTAGGAAGCAGGTAGATAGGTAGGCAGGTAGGCAGGCAGGCAGGCAGGCAGGCAGGTAGGCTGAATCTGCAACAAGACAATGAACAAACACGATACAAGTATGTGACACATCATGTGCAACGTAGTGCTTGATATGCTATACATGAATACATGAGTATCGTGTACTATACATGGTGTATGATTATATGGAATTATTGTATATTGTGTATTATATTATATTATAATGCTATATATACCGGTGTGGTGTATCATTAGATGTAATTGTTGTATATTGTGTATTATATTAGAATGTTATATATACCAGTGTGGTGTATCATTATATGGAATTATTGTATATCGTGTATTATATTATAATGTTATACATACCGGTGTTTTGTATCATTATATGGAATTATTGTATATTGTGTATTATATTATAATGTTATATATATAACATATATGCATGTTATATTATAATGTTATACCGTATATACCGGTAACATATATGTATATTATATTATAATGATATGTATACCAGGGTGGTGTATCATTATATCCAAGTTATTGCCCAACACATGGTGGATGACAAATCAGGTTATCATGTATGATTAGGGATTAGCAAATCATATGATACTGACCAAAGGCCAGTATGATATCATACAATTACATCATATGATATTGTATATTAATGGTAACTTTGGCCTAGTCAGACTGCCGGCATCATATGATATCATATGATGCCATGTTGCCGTTCCCTATATATATACTAGTGTGGTGTATCATTATATGAAAGTTATTGCCCAACACATGGTAATTGACAAAGCTGGTTATCATGTATGAGGGTTTGTTTGTTCATGCACACCCATAACTCACCCTTGTCTATTTTTGTCCGCCGTATTATTGTCAGCAGTCTTTTTGTTAGCAGTCTTTTAGTCAACAGTGTTGTTTTCATCAGATGGGACTTGCTAGCTTTTTTCGCCGACCACACATCAAATCTGCCTATCACACATCGACCAAACCATTCTAGGGCTGGCGCATGTAGATCTATCCTTCACGGGGAAAAATAATTGTATACAACAACACAAAAACTTACCCTTGTCATCAGATGGGACTTGGAAGCTCAGATGCATAGGCACATGGGCCCTGTACCAGTAAGAGTTCAGAATCACAATGTTCTGCGAGAAATAAGGGCACAGACATGCGTTAGTTTTCCAACATGTCAGATTAGTACAAGGATGGGGGGGGGGCTAGTGGTAGGGAGTGTATCAGACTGTGGCCGTGTGCAATTCTTTGGCTTACAGTTAGGGTTGTCAATGTCGTCCTGGTTTCTTGGATTTATCGTACAATATAGCACGATATCAGTATGATATTGTCGTACGGTAACGAATTGTCATACGGTGACTGACTGCCAAGTCCTAGGCGCATCGCAAGCGGCGCATAAAATTGGCGGAGGATGTTGGCTATCGGAGCGACCGGAATCAAGTGCAGCGGACCGAAGCCAGGGTTTATGACAGGGCCAGGGCTAGCTAGGGCCAGGGTTACGTGCTGACAACACGACAAACAACACGACATACAGATGACACGGCAAACGGACAAATGGGTGACGCTGGGGGCTCCCGCCCCCCAGAAGAGGTGGCTACGCCCAAAACGTTGACTGTTGTACACATATTGCGCCCTCCGATATCGTGCTTGATAATCCTACTTCAAGCGCATTTCTTTTTCATAACCCGACTTGAGTTGACGCCTGCAGTATGCTAGTAGTGCAGCAAACTTGGCCTGCACATTCACAGCAACTTGACTAGCACAGCAAACTTGCAGCACACAGCACACAGCAAACTTGTTACAGCACATAGCAAACTTGTTACAGCACACAGCAAACTTGTTACAGCACACTGCAAACTTGTTACAGCACACAGCAAACTTGTTACAGCACACAGCAAACTTGTTACAGCACACAGCAAACTTGTTACAGCACACTGCAAACTTGTTACAGCACACAGCAAACTTGTTACAGCACACAGCAAACTTGTTACAGCACACAGCAAACTTGTTACAGCACACTGCAAACTTGTTACAGCACACAGCAAACTTGTTACAGGACACAGCAAACTTGTTACAGCACACAGCAAACTTGTTACAGCACAAAGCAAACTTGTTACAGCACACAGCAAACTTGTTACAGCACACAGCAAACTTGTTACAGCACACAGCAACGACTTGAGTTAAAGCCGGTAGTATGTTTGTAGTACAGCAAACTTACAGCATACAGCACACAGCACACAGCAAACTTGTTACAGCACACAGCAACGACTTGAGTTGAAGCCGGTAGTATGCTTGTAGCTAAAGCTTAATCGAAAGCAGAATAGTACAATCAATCTGAAATTTGCATTAAGCCAAGTCTAGTCAAGCCAATTAAATTCAAGTTGTTTTAAGGAAGCACACAATACACAGAGGGATACATCTTCCTGACTGACTCACCCAAACATCTTCCTGACTGACTCACCCAAACATCTTCCTAACTGACGCACCCAAACATCTTCCTAACTGACTCACCCAAACATCTTCCTAACTGACGCACCCAAACATCTTCCTAGCAGGCTTTCTCATACCTTCCCTATCCATAGCTTTGACCATGCAGAAGGCCAAGCCAACGCATCCCAGCATATTGACTTTGCTCGGCATGACTAAGATACTCTCCTTCGTGGCTGTCAGCTTTTCCAACTTGTGTGCAACAGGCGTATCCCTACATCTTCCCTATAGCTTTAACCATGCAGCAGGCCAAGCCAACCCAGCATACTGACTTTGCTCGGCATGACGAAGATACCCTCCTTTGTGGATGGCAGCTTTTCCACCTTGTGTGTAACAGGCGTATCCCTACACCTTCGCTATATATAGCTTGACCGTGCAGCAGGCCAAGCCAACCCAGCATACTAACCTTGATTGGCATGACTTAGATGCCCTCCTTCGTGGTTGGCAGCTTTTCCAACTTGTGCAACACATCCATGCCCTTGGTCACCTTGCCGAACGCAGTGTAGTGCATGTCTAGATGGGGAGAACTGCCGTAGCAGAAAAATATGGAGGATTCTCCACTATTGGGGTCATCCGTTCTGGCCATGGACAATACACCTGGAACACATTTTGAACACATGTTGGGTGGGTGTGGGGGTGGAGGCGGGATGGGGGTGGTGGAGGAGCCTCTGCTATTGGGGTCGTCCGTTCTAACCATGGACAACACACCTGGAACACAATTTTATCACGTGTTACATGAGTACATGACGTACAGGTTGCAAAATTTACAGTTTACACTGGTAACATAGGTTAAACAAGTAACATGACTGGCATGGCCATGGGTGACACACCTGGAGTATATCATAATCACATGTTGGGTGGGGGTGGGGGTGGGGGCGGGATGGGTGTGCGGGTGGGATGGGTGTGGGGGCGGGATGGGGGTGGGGGTTCATAGGTCGTGTCCCCTGGCCAAGGCAACATGCAACTCAATCACACCATTCCCCTGCACCCCTGGTCCATCAAGCAGCCCTCCTTGCTGATGCCTCTCCTCTTTACCCCTCGGTCACCAAGCAGCCCCCCTAGAGCATGTATTCATGTCTTGCCTCCTCACCCCTTGTCCACCAAGCAGCCTTCCTAACCCTCCTTGCACATGCCTGTCCTCTTTACCCTTCGCTCACACCGCAGATTTCGGGGAGTATACGCAGGCGCATGGCACCCTTTTATTTGGCTCAGAAGGGTGCATTCCAGGGATATTTTTTCCAAATCAAAAAGAGGAAATCTTATTCCTTTTTATTTTATTCCTTCCTGTTTTCCTCCCAAAACAGGATCCTTATTCCGATTTGGATCGATTTGGGTCATTTTAGTCAATTTCAGTAAACAAAAACTTTGTTATGTTTAGGTTTCTTATTCCGGCAATTTGGGCCAAAACGGGGTCTCGTATTCCGATCGGAATATATTCCGGCAAAAAATATCCCTGGTGCATTCTGGGTGGGAAGGCTGGCGCAGAAAAGGGTGTTGAAGACCCCCCCAAATTAGCAGTGTCACCAACCAGCCCCCCCCGGATCATATCTTACCTCCTCACGCCTTGTCCACCAATCAGCCCTCCTTGCTCATGCCTTTCCTCACCACCCCTTGGTCACCAAGCAGCCCCCCTAGTCCGTGTATTCATGTCTTACCTCCCCACCACTTGTGCCCCAAGCAGCCTGCCCACTTACATCTTACCCCCCCAATCCCACCTTCAACAGTCACACACAACGAGGTGCGTGCGCTCAAGCAGCCCACCTTCATGATGCAGTACATCTGGCACTACTTCCAGGGGCAAAGTATTGTAGGCAATCGCCTATGAAGGGCACCAGGGGACAGGCATGAGGATCAGTTTGCGTCAAGTAGTAAGTTAATAGCTCAGTCAACTAGTAATTGGCAATCTAGTCAAATATTTTGTTAGATATTTAGTCTAGCTACCCGCTTATTGCCCATCCTCCCCGACCAACTCTACACCCAAAAAATGTCCACACCACAACACACACCACACACACCTCCCAAGTAGGGTTGGGAAGCAAACACATATTTTGTTTTCAAATAAGCTGTATACGTATAAAAACGTACTGAAATGTATGCTAATTACTTCCACTGACGGAGGATAAAGTTGTACATGGGTTGGAAAGTACTGCTAATTTCATGGGCTTCAAATATCAACTCTCAGAAGAAGAAAAAATAACATGTTCTAGTAGTGCAAATCTTAGAAACAGATATCATTACTCTCTGGCGCCAGCGATGAACAATTGAGTTGCGCGATGCTGGGCTTTGTGGGCCTGGTCTGTGTGGAGGCAAGGCTGTATGGTTCTGTTTCATGTGCTGAAGTAAGGTTGGGGGGCATTTGGACAAATTGCCAACCAGGTCTGCAGGTGATCTGACTCCCACTGGCAAGGGTGCGACATCACACAAACTTGAGAAGGGACACCACCGTAATCGCCCGAGCGCCCTCGCTTCTCACCCAGATACAACTTTGCGTCTAGAATTAGGAACTAACTTATGAAGGCGCAATTGATATGTTTTGGCGGGAGTGCGGAAGCTTCGCGAGTAGGTGAGGATGGAGATTGTCCATTTCTGCGATCATCCTCGCTGAGCCTGGAGGCTCAGTCCCGGGCAGGAAGGACTGCGAGATATGCTGGTGCACTCATTCGAGAGGGACGCGTGCGGGAATGGAGGGGGCTTTGCCAAACCGTTTCTCGACGAAGACGAATATTCGCTTAGTACATCCCGAAGTACCTGTGAGCCTGGCATACGCATACGCATACGTTGGTCGGCCTCCCTATGGGGGACAGACCCAAGCGATACTTCAGCGAAATCGTCAAATCTTCAAATCTTCAAATTCTTCACATTCTCCCAAGAAAGCCGGTCAAATCAGCCGGTTAACTGAGTACTCTGAAATCTAATCGACTAGTGCTCGATTGCATCGCAGGGGATGGTTCTTCTTCTTCACCTTGTTGCTTGCGACTTCGTAACTTCCCTGCCCTCGATGAACAGTTGCTATCCCGGTATATTTTACAAGTACAAGCATACTATTGGATGCCAAGCCCAGACACAAAACATAACATGACAATCTACGTTAAATCTTTCAAACAATCAAGTTATTGGCAATTGCAATTAGCAAATGTATATCTCTGCAACTTGTTTCAACTTGGCATACCCACGTGGACAATTATGTCATAGTTTTCAACATTCAACAAGAAATGTAACAATTTTAGACAACCGAACTAAAAACCCAGAAGCCATCGTGTACCATACCGCACCCCCGGGGCCGACCTCCAGGGGACCCGCCAGGGCCCCCTACTATTTATGTACGACGTACTTTTATGGATGAGTGAGCCGAGCCTCGGAGGGCTCATACACGTTTGTTCAAAAGTCATACGTTGGCCCAAGCTGGGCCCAACCCCTCACACACAAGACCCCCCCCCCCCCCCCCCCCCCCCCCCCCCCCCCCCCCCCCCCCCCCCCACACACACACGCCCCCTCCACCCATCTACCAAAAAAGCACTAAACCCCAGCGCTAAGGGTGTCCTAAAGTAATCAGACACCTCTTGTTACATTTTACATCCCTAGTATCTTGATTGAATAAGCATACCACCCAAGGATACCTATATATGGCTCATGTGCTGGGTTTACAGGGCTCTGGTTTAATGCACATGTATGCTTGCCTTTTGCTAGGGGGGCCCTCCAACTTTTCTGACTTTTCCAAGTGGCATAAAACTTGGTACCCTAACATGACTTTTGCATATTTCTGTAAGATTCATTTTACCCCCCCCTTCAGTTCCAAAGTGTATTGCTATGGAAGTCCTTAATGATCCAAGGTCCACAAGTGTGAAGTGTTTGCACATTTTACTGCACATGCACATTTTACTGCACCTTCCCCCTCACATACACACACTTTGTGACAAGTCACACATAATGACACCACCAACGAGGTAGGCAAAACTGAGCAACACACGAGAGAGTGGCCAAGAAAAGCAAAACAGATCCTGTGTTCCCCCCAGATATAGAAGTTGTCAACCCTAAAAACTAACACTACCCCTAATTTACAGCCCCCTCACATTCATGCCAGCACCCACCCACCCAAACTAGATATAGGGTTCCTCCATCCAGACCTGCAAGCTCTAACCCCAGGGTCTAAGTGACAAGGAGATGGGAGCATTCCAAGCTCATATAGTAGTGGTTAAGTTAGTTATGGACGCGTGGCTCAGCGTGGCTGATAATTTTGGGACACCACTAGCTGTACGCACCTTCTGGGCAGCATTCATGGGGATGGTTCGCTTCGCGACTGCGTGGGTCTGAGCCACAAAACCTTTGTCGACTCGAAAGATTTTCGTCCCGGTATACAGACCCAAGGCTGCTACTTCGAAGATATGAGCAGTAGTCTTCGGTGCCACCTGCAACAGGGGTTGCACGAGGAGGAGGTTGGGGAGGGACTTTTGAACGCTTTTTTGTTTTACTGCCGATGACGGCGAGCAGTCAAATTGCTGGCTTAAGCTATGTAACGAGGTTCAAGTTCAAGTAAGGCCTATAATCTGAAGGTTGAAGCAGAATTATAGCCATGCAAGCATTATTACCTCTGGCCAGAATGCGAACTCTATGATTCCCTCCTCGATCTGAAGCACCACGCGCTCCGCAGAGAGCCTAGGGATTATTTCTTTCTTGGCAGCTTCCGCAGCTACATGGATAGAGATCGACGAACAGCTAACGAGTAGAAAGAGGGGAAGAAATGCCATGGCTTCTAAACTTGGAAGCCGCACCCAGTTCCAAGATGTGCATCTGAGACGCATCGGACCCTCCCAAATCTCCGTCTGAGACGCAACGGACCGTCCAAGAACGCAAACGTTGCGTTCTTGGACGGTCCGTTGCGTAGGTCGGATAACTGCGTCTGTGACTCAACGAATCCTCCAAGATCTGAGACGCAAGACGCAGCGTTTTGAAGAAACCTGAGACGTACATGTGTTTCAAAATACGTATCATGACTTCATGAGCAAAAGTTTATTTTTCCAGAGCCAAAATGAATGTCGTGAGCCCCAATATATGCTAGCAACAAACCTGAAACTGATGACCCTCCAAAATCTGCGTTCGAGACCTGACACGTGACGTTTTGGACACCCCTGCAGCCTACCAGATTGGTCAAGTGGTATGAGCATACGGGTTGCGCACTAGGGCATCGTATATATATCATATATTCATGTGTGTTGTATTATATGTATTGTATGGTTGATCCAGCCTTGGCCGGATGTATGGTATATCATCTTCACGGCTTCACTACTGCCCACCATCTGCTGACGGAATCAACACGTCTTATAGATATAGAAACATAGTAGGGTGCCCTGGCGGAGTGGCGGGTCCGCTGGAGGTCGGCCCAGGGGGTGGTGCAATGTTCGTCAAGCAGCAGTGGTAGCCTCCTTGGTGAAAGATGCACAAGAAGGTGCTTACTTATCCGACCAATTTTATATTTGGGGGGTCAAGAATCAATATAGCATGGCATGACATTATTATTCAACTTGGTGGCCTGTGCGGCTAATGAACTTAATAGCTCACTGAATCCCCGAAGTTCCATGGAGGCAGGTGCATCAACTCCCGAGGCTACAGTTGCTACTGCGCAACCTGCAGGTACTAGTGCGAAACAGAAGATTTCCTTGTCAAGCACAATGCGCTAATGCAATGAGCTGCGAGAGGCACGGAGATGCGAATTTCCCAAGGGGGAATCGTAGACATGCTCCAGGTCCCTAGATTGAGTCCACAGGACAGGAGGGAAACGACAAATGAAAACGCCGCGTCCACAGTCCGCAACCCTGAGTTCCGCACGCGAAAAAGTGTTCTCCGAGGTAAGCCGACCCTAGCGGGAATCGAACATGGGTTGCGTAGATGTTAGGGAAGTCAATTTAACCGGCTAATTTGACCGGGTTTTCGACACAATTTGAGAAGTTGAATAATTTGATCAAGTCGCGTATGTATCGCATAGGTCTGAGCCTTATAGGGAGCCGACCAACTACTTCACCACACCTGAGCAAAAAATGCATTGTCGTGGGTGTGGACAGTTTGAAGACATATCCATGGCAGGGTTGTTCAAAACATTCCGTCTCACGTCTCAAACGCAGCTTTTTGAGGTCTGCGATGTAGCTTATGTATTTATGTAGGTCCCCCGAAAAGCCCTGGTTCACCGCCAAGTAGAGTTAATATTCCGATTAATATATCGGTATGTTTCTCTTATATTTCTCACTTTCTGAGCCGTGTAATCCGTCTCTAAAGTCATGAATGGGAGCTGCTCAGCTGCTCACGATAGTCCACTACATTGAGAAAGATGTCTGCCTACTATGTCAGTGACCTAAGATGACAGTGAAGATGATTACATTTTTCTGGTGCCCTACTGGACTCCAAATGTGCCTGCCGTTTGAAGGAGTCAAGGGGGACTTATGGCCATCATGAACACAAATAAAAAGAAAAGGGCGTAGGCATCGTCACCACCAGAACTACCGCTATCAACCAGCACAAGATGGCCGAAAGATCCACCCCGGATGTTGAGGTATGGGCTTGTCTTGTGGAGACATAAGCCTGTATGTATGTTACAGTCCAGAGGTAGCCACTTTGGCTTAAGGGACTCGCTCAACCTCAGACAAAGGAAATAAAATCTCTATACCTTATATATATAACTTAACTATATTTTTAGGAAGGCACAATTGAAAGAAACAATGGTTGAACTGGTGGCCTACCTGCTAGAATTGAGGGGCCATTACTATTACCAAGCAAGCCAGCCTACAATTGATCAGCCGACAAAAAATACGTGTGTCTATACTCTTAAACTAAGGCAAACCATGTGGTTTGAACTTGAAAACACTCATGTGCACTTCTTGCACACGACAGCCAGCTCCTCCTCTTGGCTGATGAAGCGGTCAGAAACGTATATTACCCAACCAGCCTACTACTGTGATTGATCAGCCAACTAAAATGACGTGTGGGTGCCTGTAGATTACACTAAGGCAACCCGAGCAGGATGAATTTCAAATCAAATTCCAATCAAGTGCACTTCTTGCGAACGACGGCCAGCTCTTCCTCTTGGCTGATGAAGCGGTCAGAAATTTCAGTCAGCTGCTGTGAGCACTCTGCACATGCACACGTGGTGAGAAAGAGGTGAGTATGAGGTGGGGTGGGTTGGTGGGTGGGTGATGCGTATGTGGTGATCAGGAGGTGGGTAGGAAGTGGGTGGGTGGGTTGGTGGTGCGTATGTGGTAAGCTGGAGGTGGGTAGGAGGTGGGTGGGTGGGTTGGTGGTGCGTATGTGGTGAGCTGGAGGTGGGTAGGAGGTGGGTGGGTGGGTTGTGGTGCGTATGTGGTGAGCAAGAGGTGGGTAGGAGGTGGGTGGTGGTTGTGGTGCTATGTGTGAGCAGAGGTGGTAGAGGTGGTGGGTGGGTTGGTGTTGCGTATGTTGTGACTGTAGTGTGTAGAAGGTGGTTTGGTTGGGTTGGTTGTGCGTATGTGTAAGCTGGTGGGTAGGAGGTGGGTGTTGGGTTTGTTGGTGCTTATGTGGTGACTGGAGGTGGGTAGGGGGTGGTTGGTTTGTTTGTTGGTTCGTCATGTTGTGAGTGCTGGATGTGGGTAGGAATGGGTGGTGATTTTGGTTTGTGTGCTTATGTGTTGCGCTTGCGTTGTTAGTAGTTTTTTGTGTGGGTTTGGTGTGGTGCGTATGTTGTGAGCTGGGAGGTGGGTAGGAGTGGGGTGGGTGGGTTGGTGGTCTTATGGTGGTAACTTGAGGTGGGTATGAGGTGTTGGGTGGGTTGGTGGTGCGTATGTGGTGAGCTGGAGGTGGGTAGGAAGTGGGTGGGTGGGTTGGTGGTGCGTATGTGGTGAGCTGGAGGTGGGTAGAAGTGGGTGGTGTGGGGTTGGTGGTGCCGTATGTGGTTTAGCTGGAGGTGGGTATGAGGTGGGTGTGGTGGGTTGGTTGTGCTTATGTGGGTATCAGGATGTGGTAGGAAGTTGTGGGTTGGTTGGTGGTGCTTTGTGGTAAGCTGGAGGTGTGTAGGATGCTGGGTGGGTGGGTTGGTGGTGCGTATGTTGTGAGCGGAGGGTGGGTAGGAAGTGGGTTGGGTGGTTGGTGGTTGCGTATGTGGTAAGCTGGAGGTGGGTAGAAAGTGGGTGGTGGGTTTTGTGGTGCTATGTGGTGAGTCTTGATTTGGGTAGGAAGTGGGTTTGTGGGTTGGTTTGGTTGGTGGTTTTGCTTATTGGGTATAGCTGAGTGTGGTAGTACTTGTTGTTTTGTTGTATTTGGTTTTTTGCTTCTGTTGTGACTTTGGATGTGGTTTCGTAGGTGGGTGGGTGGGTTGTTTTGGTTTCTTCTTTTTTGAGCTGGAGGTGGGTATAGGTGGGTGGGGTGGTTGGTGGTGCGTAAGTGGTGAGCCTTGGAGGTTGGTAGAGGTGGTGGTGGGTGTTGGTGGTGCGTATGTGGTGAAGCATGAGGTGGGTAGGAAAGTGGGTGGGTTGGTTTGGTGGTGCGTATGGTGTAAGCTGAGGTGGGTAGAGGGTGGGTGGGTGGGTTGTGGTGCGTATGTGGTGATCGGATGTTGGTAAGGAAGTGGGTTGGGTTGGTTGGTGGTTGCCGTAGGTGGTAAGCTGGAGGGTGTTATTAGGTGGTTGGATGGGTTTGTGGGTCGCGTATGTTGGTTAGCTGGAGGTGGGGTAAGGAGGTGCGTGGTGGGTTGGTTGTGCGTCTGGTGAGCAGCTAGTTGGGAGGCGTTTGGGTGTGGTTTGGGTGGTGCGTATGTGGTGAGCAGGAGGTGGGTAGGAGGTGGTGGGTGGGTTTGTGGTGCGTATGTGTGAGCGGAGGTGTGGTAGGAGGTGGTGGTGGGTGGTGGTGCGTATTGGTGAGCAGGAGGTAGGTTAGGATTTGGGTGGTTGGGTGTGTGTCGTCTATGGTGAGAGCTGTCGGTGGGTGGAAGGTGGGTGGTTGGGTGGGTGTGCGTATTGTGAGCGGATGTGGGTAGGGATGTGGGTGGGTGGGTTTGTGGTGCGTATGTGGTGAACTGGAGGTTGGTAGGAGGTGGGTGGGTGGGTGGTGCGTATGTGGTGAGCTGGAGGTGGGTAGGAGGTGAGTGTGAGCTGGAGAAATTTCTGAGAGCTGCTGTGAGCACTCTGCACATGCAGGCGGGCAGTACAGGTACATAACTGTTTTTTATTTGTCTGAATGTCTGCATCTTTGTTGTTTTGGGACGTTGGTTGTGGCGAAATACATACAATGACAAACCAGATATAAAAGGAAAGTGAGAAGTGAAGAGATGAATTGGGGATAAGCTAGGGGAACAAAGGAGGGAGGGGGTGGAAGGGTACTCACGGTAAAAATAAGATATCGGACGCCCCTAGTGAAAAACGGGTACCTAATAAGTATATGACACATCGTACGCGATGTAGTTTGTGGACCCACCCTTTAAGGCAACGCACACTTTTTGTTTACTAAAAACAAAAAATAGTAGGGTGCCCTAAGGGCCCCTGCAGTGGTCGGCCCAAGGGTTAGTAGCTTGAACTGAGCCAAGACAGGCGAGCAGGCAGTTCGCAGAACCTAGGCAAGGGCAGCCATGTCGCAACCGGGAAGGGGAGGCGAGTCGAAGGTCGCAAGACGCAGGACGGGAGAAGGAGGCGCCAGATTAGGCTTCCAGGAATTCAACGTTAATGCCCTCAAATCATTCAGCGCTTGCATTAGTGCACAAGTGCTTCCAGAATAACAGCCGCCTCCGTGTTTTGCGATCTGCGCTGTTGACAAGAAGAACGTTATTGTTTTACTCAGCTTCGCACCTTGTCAGACCTAAAAGAGCTTGTTTTTCAAGTGCTGTGGACCTAATGTCACCCGGCAACTGACTTCCGGACCATTCCAACCGACTGTTCGTCCATCTCCGGCAGAATTTCAACCGTTCTACCAGGCAATCTAACTAACAATCTCATTCGCCAACCGTTTTCTGAAAATGTCTAGTTCCCGAGCTGAGGATTTAATCTGGACCGGCAACTGACTTTCCGACGAGCCCAACCGACTGGTCCCCCATCTCCGGCTGAATGTTCAACCGTTCTAATAGGCAATACAACTAACAATCTCACTCGCCAACCGTTTTCATAAACATTTGACCATTTAACCGACTTTTCGACAATTGTCTCAGTTCCTATCGCATAGGTCAGCTGCCTTCAGGCCGACCAACTTACCCTTGTCATCAGATGGGACTTGGAAGCTCAGATGCATAGGCCCATGGGCCCTGTACCAGTAAGAGTTCAGAATCATAATTTTCTGCGAGAAATGAGGGCACAGACATGTTAGTTTTTCCAACATGTCAGACCAGCACGGACCTTTGCACAGTGGTAGTGGGGTGTGGTGGGGTGTGGTGGGGTTGTGAGGGTGGTGGGGCTACACTGAGGGTGGGGCGGGGTGGGGGGGGTGGGGGGTGGGGGGGGCAACAAACTGACGCGCACCTTCCTAATAGGCTGAACTATACATCTTCTCAATAGCCGCACAACTGGTATTCACCTGTCCAACAGGAGTATTCACATTTCCCCAAAAGCTACATAAACTAGTACACCTCCTCCTAACAGGCTTATTCCCACACCTTCCCTATTGCGTTAACCATGCAGCAGGCCAAGCCAATCCAGCATACTGACCTTGATTGGCATGACAAAGATACCCTCTTTCGTGGTTGGCAGCTTTTCCAACTTATGCAACACATCCATGCCCTTGGTCACCTTGCCGAATGCACTGTACTGCATGTCTAGATGGGGGGCACTGCCGTAGCAGAAAAATATGGAAGAGCCTCCGCTATTGGGGTCATTTGCTCTGGCCATGGACAATACACCTGGAACACATTTGTATCACATGTTGGGTGGGGGTGGGGGTTGAAGTGGGGGTAGGGGTGGGGGCGGGATGGGGGTGGGAATGGGATGGGGGTGGGGGAGGAGCCTCAGCTATTGAGATCATTCGCACTGGCCATGGACAATACATCTGGAATACATTTGATCATATGTTCCATGACATGCAGGTTACACAATTTACAGTTTACACTGGTAACATAGGTTAAACCTGTTACATGACTGGCAAGGCTATGGTAACACACCTGGAGTACATCATAACCACATGTTGGGTGTGTGTGTGTGTGTGTGAGAGAGTGTGTGTGTGTGTGTGTGAGTGTGTGTGTGAGTGTGTGTGTGTGAGTGTATGTGTGAGTGTATGTGTGTGTGAGTGTGTGTGTGAGTGTGTGAGTGTGTGAGTGTGTGTGTGTGTGTGTGGTGGTGGGGGGGCTATTGGGGTCATTCGCTCTGGCCATGGATAATACAGCTGGAACAATACACAAACAAATGGTACGCCTTATTACGATGCACGATGTTGGGGGGCCAGCCCAGCCTGTTTGCTTGCACTGGGGCCAACCACCAACATGTACCTGGACTTCATCGATACAACATATCCAGTTTCTTCGAATGGCTCAATGGTAGAGCTCGCTGGATCGATGAAGGTGCGGGGTTCAAATCCCTACGGGTGCCCTTTAGTGTTTGCGGTCGCTGTCAACCGCCATTGTAGCTTTGTCCAGGTAAAGTAAAAGCCCGTTCCCTACCGCCTTAAGACGGGGCTCCCCTAATACCATGCCCTACCAGGCGTTATCATTACTTTTGGATATAGCAGACATGTTACAGGACTGGCATGGCTATGGGCAACTCTCATGGAGTACATCATTTTGTGTGTGTGTATATGTGTGTGTGTGTGTGTGTGTGTGTGTGGGGGGGGTATGATATTCATACGACCCACTTGGCTCGGTCAAGCTGCGGGCACATTCGGAGTCCAGTAGGGCACCAGGAAAAATGTAAGCATCATCATCATCATACGTTGTGATATGGAGGACATGGCTGCAAACATTTCAACTTGAATACATCGTTATCGCTTGTGGAATGAGTGACTTGGCAATGGACAATACTCCTGCAGTACATCATTATCACACGTGACATGAGTAACATGGCCACGGACAATACACATACATTATATCTCAGGGTGGTAGGGTGGGTTTTGGGTACATTGGCTGTGTGGCCTAGCCAAGGCATCAGACAACTCAATCGCATCTTTCCCCTTGTATTGGATTTCACAAAAATATAATTGAACCAAACCGGTCAGTATCATTCTATGTGCATAGTTTGTTTACAAATATAAATTTGGCATCAGAAATTGGGTAGTCAGGCAAACTTTTGCCTTATTAGGTGTATTTTTTTGCCGTCAAACTAAAAAATGATTTAAATGTTTTTCGATTGGTCTTCAAATGGGTAAAATGGGTTCTTGTACACCAACAAGGTCTCCTGACTCATGTCATGCCCCCTTGCCCTTCATGCAACAAGCAGCCTGCTCCCTTTAAATCTCCCCCCCCCCTCCCCCCCCCCAAAGTCACACACGCTGAGGTGTGGGTGTATTACATTAAATTACATTGTCGTCGACAGGCCATTGTTGATCCAAGACAAGCCCGCTCCACAACATCCGGGAGGGGTCTTCCAAGTAATTAGCAGCTGACCTTTGTGATGCCGTACGTTAGGAACCACTTCCAAGGGCACATTCTTATATGCAATCCCCTTGTCCACCAAGCAGCCCTCCTTGCTGATGCCTCTCCTCTTCACCCCTCGTTCACGACGCAGCCCCCCTAGACCATGTATTCATGTCTTACCTCCCCACCCCGTGTACACCAAAAAGCCCGTCCCACTTACATATTGCCACCCCAACCCCAAAACCCCAAGACCCCTTCCACAGTCACACACAACAAGGTGCGTGTGTTCAAGCAGCTCACCTTCGTGATGCCGTACGTTAGGCACCACTTCCAAGGGCACATTCTTATATGCAATCGCCTACCAGAGGGGGTCAGGAGACAGACACATGTTTTAGTTTCGGATTCGGGTTAGTTTGCGTTAGTTTCAGGTTAGTTTGAGTTCAGATAAGCTTCAGATTCAGGTTAGTTTGCGTTAGTTTCAGGTTAGTTTGAGTTCAGATTAGTTTCAGATTCAGGTTAGTTTCAGAGGGGTTAGTTTTCGTAAATGAGTTGATTAATAACTCAGTCAGCTCGTTTGTTTGTAAGCTAGTTGTATAATTAGTTTGGTAGTTAGTTAGGTAGTCAGTTAGGTAGTTAGCTAGGTAGTTAGCCAGAAGGTTTGCATTTCGGCAGCATTAGCCTGAGCTTTAATCTGCACTGCTGGCAGCCCACAAGTTCAGGTGTGATCAGTATGGTCATACATGGCGTAGTAAGCCACATCGGCCTGGGCTTTGTCTTACCACTACATATAGCAATCGCTAGTTTTGACCCTGTTTTAGCGAAAATATCGTTATAAAAAAGAAAACATTTTTAGGGGGGGGGACCTAAATGGCCTTGAAAAGCTATGAAACGCTGTAAAAGCTTTAAAAAGCTACATAAAGCACTAAAACGCTGTCCCTGGAGGAGGCCTAAAACCATAAAGCTAGAAAAACCTCACTTTCAGATTTGAAAAAAAAGCCCTGACATCGGCCTAGCCTGATTAATATTTTATAAGACCAGCAGTTCTGTTGCTCTGCACAGTTCCACCATATGATGAATTTCAAAATGACAACATCAAGCCTAGGTCAACCCGGCTCCATCTAACAGCCTCTCCAACCCCCCTGCCCATCTTCTGCCTCCCCCCCCCCCCCCCCCTGCCCCCCCAACCATCCCCCCTCACCAATTAATGGAAAAATCACTACACCCCAGTGAAACCCCTCTTTCGAGCATCCCCCAACCCATCCTCAGACACACACACCATCCCCCCTCACCCAAGGACTGAAAAACCACTCCACCCCAGCGAAAGTGCGAAACCCCCCTTTTGCCCCCCCCCCCCCCCCGTCCTCAGACAAACACCATCCCCCCTCACCCCTGGCCCAGAAAACTATTCCTCCTCAGCGCAAACCACCTTCAGCTCCCCCCCCCCCCCCCCCCCCCCCCCCCCTCCTCCTCAGACACACACACCATCCCCCCGCACCCATGGACCGAAAAAACCATTCCACCTCAGCACAACCCACCTTCGGCCCCCCTTCCCTCCCCCCTCCTCAGACACACACTATTCCCCCGCACCCATGGACCGAAAAACCATTCCACCTCAGCACAACCCACCTTCGGCCCCCTTCCCTCCCCCCTCCTCAGACACACACTATTCCCCCGCACCCATGGACCAAAAAACATTCCACCCCAGCACAACCCACCTTCGGCCCCCCTCCCTCCACCCTTCTCAGACACACACACCATCCCTCTGCACCCAAGGACCGAAAAAACCATTCCACCTCTGCACAACCCACCTTCTGCCCCCCCCCCCCCCCCCCCCCTCCCCTCCTCAGACATGCACACCATTCCCTTGCACCAATGGACCGAAAAACCAATCCACTTCAGCACAACCCACCTTCTGCCCCCCTCCCTCCCCCCTCCTTAGACACACACACCATACCCCTGCACCCATGTGCCGAAAAACCATTCGACCTCTGCACAACCCACCTTGTGCCCCCCCTCCCTCCCCCCCCACTCAGACATCCCCCCTCCCCCCGCACCCATGGACACAAAAAACATTAAACTCCAGTGCAGCCCACCTTCTGGGCATCATTTAAGGGGACGGTTCGCTCAGAGACTCCATTAGTCTGAGCGACAAAACCTTTGTCAACACGGAAGATTTTCGTGCCCGTATATAGACCCAAGGTTGCTAATTCGAATACATGAGCAGCATTCTTGGGCGCCACCTGCAACAAGGGTTGGATGATGAGGAGGTTGAGGAGGGCTGAGTCACAATGAGGGGGTGCTGGTGGAGGATCAGTAGGACATGATTGAGGGGTCTGGTTGGTGGGGTGGAATGGGATGGGTTGGGATGGGATGGGATGGGTTGGGATGGGTTGGGATGGGTTGGGTTGGGATGGGTTGGGATGGGTTGGGATGGGTTGGGATGGGTTAGGATGGGTTAGGATAGGATTGGATGGGTTGGGCTGGGTTGGGCTGGGTTGGGCTGGGTTGGGCTGGGTTGGGAAGGGTTGGGATGGGCTGGGTTGGGCTGGGTTGGGTTGGGCTGGGTTGGGTTGGGTTGGGTTGGGTTGGGTTGGGTTGGGCTGGGTTGGGCTGGGTTGGGATACTTTGGGTTGGGTTGGGCTTGGTTGGGCTGGGTTGGGCTGGGTTGGGCTGGGTTGGGCTGTGTGTGTGTGTGTGGGGGGGGGGGAGGAGGAGGTGGGGTTGGTTATAGGCTGAGGGTAGCGTAGCGGGAGAGTGTGAAAGGGTTGAAGCAAGTGGGGCTGGAAGAGGGTAGGCAGGGGCTGTGGAGCAGGAGGGCATGGGCGGTTAGAGGTGGGCTTGCTTAATGAGGTGAGGAGGACAGGGTGAAAGATGTCGAGGTGGAGGAGGGCTAGATAATGGGTGGGGATATATCGCTGGATGGAGGGGGCAGTTGTGGAGAGCAGAGCAGAGCCTCGGTCGATGAGGGACGGTATGTTTCAGAGGGCATGGGCTAATTAGAGCTTGTATTACCAGTATAATTAGCCGTAGGCCCGTACTTGTTCAGAGATATCCGAGAGTCGTATGAGTTGGGATGGAATGGATCTTATGCAGTGTAGCGTGCAGGTCTGGCGATGCCATTTTGTTGCGGATTCGGGACTTTTGAGGGCCTATACTCTAGAAGGCTGGCCATGCAAGCATCAGTACCTCTGGCCAGAATGCGAACTCTATGATGCCCTCCTCAATCTCAAACACCACGCGCTCCTCAGAGAGCTTTGGGATAATTTCATCGTCTGCATGGACCGAGATCAACGAACAGCTAACGAGTATAAAGAAGGTGAGGGAAAACATCGCTTCTTAACTGGGGGGCGAGCAACTAGCTAACGCCCTGCTTGGGCGAGAACGCTGTTAACTGAGCAAGAAAGACGAGCTACATGCCAACCTGGCTGGGGCAGTTGGGGGGCCACTTCAGTACAGTACAGTACAGATGGCTTTTGAATTCAAACTTCAAGCATCACTCTGGAAGTGCACGGGGCTTTGGGAATTTCTTGCACCCGTTCTCACTGCGAAACCCAACCGATTTCGAGCATATCCCTACTGCCCTCTGGTATCTCTTTGCTCTCCCCAATTCGCACGACATAAGATCCAGTTCCGACACCTGTCCTGACCTGCTTGTCCGTGCACCAACGCCGATCTTGCTGTTCGTAGTTTCTTCCCCTCTCTCAATTTCTCGAGGGCTCAACCAAAATGCAGTTCCTAGGAAGCACGGATGCGCGGGTGGGGCCTCGTAGTACTGTGAAGAAGGAGGAGGGAGAGCACAGCACTCGGCGAAACCTGGTGACGTTGTACACAGAGCTGCCGTCTGAAGATATCACGCTCGACGAATTCGAGCGCCTTGCCCTGGACAGGTTGAGGGGTAAGAGACAGACCTGATGGCACAGCTGGTTTGTTGGTGAGACCCAGACCTGTTGAAATGGCATAGCAGGATAACAGGCAAGATGCAGAGTTGATGGCACTGCCTCCCAGCACTGCCAAGTCTTTATTCCTGCCACTGCTACACTGTGCACTTCTCAGCTCTTACCCATACAGATAGAAGAGGACCTTGCTGGTTATGAAGCTCCAAATAGAAACAGACATGCACGCTCCTATTCAGTATGGGACAGGGAAGATATCATCATTGCTCTTTATCCCCTATCTACCATTCTCCTTTTGCACACCACCATCGGTGACATCAGCACTGCCTACCAAGTCTTCATTTCTACTCCTGTTACACTTATCATTTCTCTGCTGTATCCTGTATCCTGGGGCAGACAATATAGCAAAGCTTATTGCTTTGTCTCAACTGCCTACCGGTAATCTCTTGCATAATACCAACGGTAACATCAGCACTGCCTACCAAGTCTTCATTCCTGCCCCTGTTACTCTGTGCACATCTTAGCTGTACCCTATCTGGGGCAGGCAATATAGCAAAGTTGATTGCTCTACATCCCCTACCTCCCGGTCTTCTCTTGCTCAACAGCATCGGTAACATGGGCACAGCAACCGTCACCAGCTATGCTAGCAGCTGCAACAACCATGTTTAGCGTTCCCACTCCTCTCATTTGCTTCCACTTCCTCCAGTGCTCAAGGGAATTGAGGAGTTCAAGCTAAGAGGAAAGTCAGATGCAGAGGTTCAGGTAATGATGATGCTTGCTTTGCAGAAGCGTGCTTCTTTCTCTGCATTCTACTGCTGCTGCTCTCTGTTCCTTCTTTTAGCTAAGAGTAGCAGCTTCTAGGCAGCTCCCTATACCTGCCCTTGGACCAAACTTGAAGCTAGCTAGTGCGCCTGAAAGCTCGCATGACAGTTGACGTATTTGGGATTGACCTAGAGGCTGGCTAGTGGAGCTAGCTGGAAGCTGCCATGCGTAGCCCTAAAAAGAAACAGTGCTGCAGCTGCTACTCTTAAGTTGTGACCTCTTCTGGACCGTCTGTCATTTCTCTTGTGGAATTTGAATTTGAATTTGAGCTGATACATGGTTCTTCAGCCAACTCTGGGCTACCCACTGTCTGCCAATTCCTAGTCCCCCAGTACCATTTATGTTGTCGTCCGTGTGATGATTTTGCTGTAGCAAACACAAGCAATTTGCTGGAGAGGCTGATTATGTACCATTCCTGGTAGATAGATAAATGGTATGCCTTATTACGCGCCATTAGGTTAAGGGGGCCAGCCCGTTTGCTTGCACTGGGCCCAACCACCAAACCTTTCCTGATAGATAAATAAAACAAATGCTATGCCTTATGGTGAGGCATGAGGTTGGGGGGATAAGCCTCTTCGCTTGCACTGGGGCCAACCACCAAACCATTCCTGATAGATAAATAAAACAAATGCTATGCCTTATGGTGAGGCATGAGGTTGGGGGGACCAGCCCGTTAGCTTGCAGTGGGGCCAACCACCAAACTATTCCTGATAGATAAATAAAACAAATGCTATGCCTTATGGTGAGGCATGAGGTTAGGGGGGCCAGCCAATTCGCTTGCGCTAGGGCCAGCCACCCAACTATTTCTGATAATTTGTACCCTAGCAAGCATTGCTTATGTCCTTTCCACCTCCTATGCTACGGTGGTAGGTACACCTCACCCTGCAACTCCCGCCTGATTTTATCTTGCTTCGTTTACTTTTTGCAGAGCCGTGCCAACGAGCTCCTCACCAAGCATCTTGAGGTAAGGCATACTGTTAAATCTATTCATTTGTGAATCCAGGACCTAGTATGATGGACCTCGTATGGTACCCCAAGACAAGCAGTACCGCGGCTGTGTTTTTGGTTCCCCAGCCGCCCTCGATATTCAGTCAATTGTCAACAGTTTTTGGGCCCATCACGCTTACCATTGCGCAAACAAAGCATACTACAAATTTAGGGGGTCTACAGCTGGTCTACAGCACCCTTTTATTGGGCTTATAATGGGGTATTTGGGGAGGGAAGGGTGCCGTAGGGTAGGTAGGTGGGTGGGTGGGTCAGGGTGGTTTGTAGGTAGGTAGGTGTGTGGGTGGGTTGGAGAGGGCTGCGTGGCTGAGTGTCGTGCTGGGGGTGGTTGTGTTCCAGAAGAGTGCAGGAAAGGCTGCCTAAGACCCCCTAGGGGTGCAAAGCATCTAGAGGCTAGGCAAGGATGAGAGTTGCATAATAGAATTATCACTGAGCACAAACTTAGGGCCCCCGTCGAAAGAATGTTTGGTGTTCAGTTCATCAGTGCCTTTTCTTTTCAGCCCTCCCAATTCCAAGATTGGGCAAGTCCCTTAGGCCTATTCGGCTACATCCTGGACTGTTACAAACAAACAATAAGGCATGCAACAAAGCAGCACCCTTCCCATAATTGTTAATTCTCCTGTCAGTCTGCCAACTGATCTACCTACCTATCTACCTACCTACCTGTATACCTGTCTACCTACCCTCCTAAAAACAAGTAATGGAAACACCTAAAAAAGTAATGGGAACACCTAAAAAAGTAATGGGAACACCTAGTGGCGCGTGGTATTAAGGGAGCCCCGTCTAAAGGCGGTAGAGGACGGGCTGCTACTTACCTGGACAAAGCTACCATGGCGGTTGACAGCGACCGCGAACACTAAAGCGCACCCGTAGGGATGCGAACCCAGCACCTTCATTGTTTCAACGAGGTCAACCATTGAACCATTCGTCGACAAGATTACCTACCCACCTACCTATCTCCCTACCTTCCTGTCTACCTACCCTCCTACTTACCTACCCTCCTACCTACCTACCCTCCTACCTACCTACCCTCCTACCCACATATTCCCACCTATCCCTCAGCACTTGAATGAAGACCTCATCCTAGCTACTCATTCAACCCACAGCAAGAAGTACAATCATAATCATATATCTCTTTCTCAGAGTCAAAGGGGGAAATGTGAGGACACAGGTATAAGTATTCTAGTGATCAGTATTAAACTGAGCTCTATAAATAGAGTGTGAAGCTGAGCTGTAGAAACTGAGCTCTAAATTTACCCATCCCCTCACATAAGCCTACCATGCTTGGACAGGGCGTGACAAACAAGTACACACTGCGGATCGATCAGCTCTCGCACTACATCATGCGCCTCCCATACTCACAACACCTGAGCTGCGCAAGTGGTTTTTGACACCTGAGTGTGAACCCACAGCAAGGTGTACACTCGTGAACATATATCTCTACCTCTACTCTGGCCTCCAACTCTCATAATCCATCTCTACCTCTACCTGTACTCTGGCCACCAACTCTCCTAATCCATCTCTACCTCTATTGTGGCCTCCTTCTCTCCTAGTCCATCTCTACCTCCAATCTGACCATAAACTCACATAACCCTGCCATTTGTGGACGGGGCACGACAAACAAGAACACACTGGGGAACTGTCAGCTCTCGCACTACATCATGCGCCTCCCATACTCACAACATCTGAGCTGCGCAAGTGGTTTTTGACACAGGAGTGTGAACCCACAGCAAGGTGTAAAATCATGACCGTACATCTCTACCTCTACTCTGGCCTCCACTTCTCCTAATCCATCTCTACCTCTACCTCCACTCTGGCACATACACTCACATAACCCTGCCATTTGTGGACAGGGCGCGACAAACAAGGATACACTGCGGAATGATCAGCTCTCCCACTACATCCTGCGTCTGTCATACTCAAAAACACCTGAGCTGCGCAAGTGGTTTGTGACACAGGAGTGCGAACTCTTCAAGCTGCGCTTCTCTGAGCTGCTTCAAACAGCGGATGATAAGGTCTGCATCACATTATATTTTGTTGAAAGGATTTTCACCTTAGGAAGTGGGACCTGTACACAAAACAGCGCCCACTACCGAAATGTCTATAGAGTATTAGTTGTATTTTTGTTGTGTTTAGGAAGATAAGGTCATTTGTCTGATACTCGTCATTTGTCTGTATACAGGTATACACTGCATGCATGCCATGTATGTAGCAGATCAACATGTCATGCAACCTTGCCTGATGGTGTAAGTAGCAAGCCAAGCCCCACCCCAGCCCGACCCGACCCGACCCAACCCAACCCAACCCAACCCAACCCAACCCAACCCTCTCTCACTCACTCACCCAGCCACTCACCCACTCAATCAATCAATCAATCAATCAATCAATCAATCAGTCAATCAATCAATCAATCAATCAATCAATCACCCACCCACCCACCCACCCACCCACCCTCTCAGATAATCGGTTTACACTGTTTAACAGCGGTCTAGCCGCGATACAAAGGCTCAAGCAAAATAAAAAAGTCTATGTAGCTAACCCACTCACTCACTCACTCACTCACGCCACTCACTCACTCACTCACTCACTCACTCATTTACTCACTCACTCACTCACTCACTCACTCACTCACTCACTCACTCACTCACTCTCTCACCCACTCACTCACTCACTCACCCACTCACTCATTTACTCACTCACTTACTCACTCACTCACTCACTCACTCACTCACTCACTCACTCACTCACTCACTCACTCACTCACTGTTTGTAGGCAAAATTCCTGGAACGCAACAATCTGGAGTACACTCCTGTGCCCGATTCAGAGATTAACAAGGAGCTCTTGCATAGCGTCACTATGGTACGTCAGTCTGTCAGTCAGCCTGTCCAGTCTAGTCCGTAGACCGTACATGAATCTGTGGATGATTGTTTAGCTCACACTTTCTCTCAGCTTTTCCTGTTGGAAAATAATAATAAAATCAATAATAATAATAATACTAATAATAAAGTATACTTTCTTTCAGCTTCACCTGGTGGAAAAAATAGTAAGAAAAGAAACAATAATAATTAATACTAATTTGCATCTTCTATTTTATTTATATTTGTATATATATTTATTTCCTATTACACGGATGTAACAATTTCAATTTATTTCCTATTTGTATACGAGACTGTTGGCTGACGTTGCAAGCTTTGTCTTGGTTGCACGTCAGTTGCACAAACCAACAAGCTGGCAATTGGGTGACCCTGGGGGCTCCCGCCCCCCAGAAGGGGGGGCTCCGCCCAAACATCAAGGCGCCATCCACCTCCGTCCCTTATTCTCTGCGCACATGGTGGAAGCTGGGTGGCTGTGTGTGTGTGGGTGAAGAGAGGTGTGCGTGTGTGTCTGTGTGTGTAATAAATTAATTAATTCACTTAATTTAATTATACACCCACTGTATTCTTAGAATCTGAGCAGGATCCGTAGTGTAGGGTGGTGGTGAGTAGTGGTGTGTGGCATGGGGGAGGGGCTAGCAAGCTAATGTAGGTACCAGGCTAGAGGGTCATAGGGTGGTGGTGAAGTGAATCTGAGCAGAATCTGCACAGATGCTTCTTATGTCTCACGAAATCAAATGTAAAAATCACAGGTGACTATCTGGTCCCAAAAATGTTTAAGAGAAAATCACAAGTGCTTACCATGTCTCAATATACCAAACTAAAAAATCATTGGTGTCTATCTCATCCCATGAAATCATAAGCAAAACTCAAGAAACCATAAAAAATCAAGAAATCATAAGCAAAACTCCTAAGCAAAGCCAAAAACACACACACAAAACTCAGGAATCCTAAGCAAAACTCACATGTGCCTACTTTATCCCATGAAATCCTTTAAAAGGTTCTGAAATCTATGGGAGAGAAGGCGGAAGTGATTCAGGATCAGCTGGCAAGCGGTATCTACAAGGTGGGTCTGAAGAACCTTTCTGGCTGGGGTGTGGTGGGTGTGGTAGGTAGGTGTGGTGGTAGGTGAGTGGGGTGGGTTTTATGGTAGGAGGGTGGGTGGTTGGCTGCTCGCCGTCTTCAGATGTGATTCAGGATCAGCTGCTAAGCGGTATCTACAAGTTGGGTCACACTGTTTTTCTTCTTTGTGCGACCCGTCGCAGATTAAGCGTCCCGGTGGGACCCCAGTGCAACGAGCTGCCCCCGAACCCTGCGGGGCGCAAAGCGCATAGTTAATACAAGGGGGATTCAGGATCAGCTGCTAAGCGGTATCTACAAGGTGGGTCAGAAGAACCTGTCTGGCTGGGGTGTGGTGGTAGGCAGGTGTGGTGGTAGGTGAGTGGGGTGGGTGTGATGGTAGGAGGGTGGGTGGGTGGCTGCTCGCCGTCTTCGGATATGATTCAGGATCAGCTGCTAAGCGGTATCTACAAGGTGGGTCACACTGTTTTTCACCTTTGTGCAACGCATCGCAAATTAAGCGACTCGGTGGGACCCCAGTGCAACGAGTTGCCCCCAAACCCCCAAAGCGCGGAATAAATACAAGGGGGATCCAGGAGCGGCTGGCAACCGGTATCTGCAAGGTGGGTCAGAAGAACCTTGACAGCCATTCAGCGGATGATTTGGATTTGGGTTTCCAAAACACTTCGTAGTTCGTAGTTCTTCCCTCAAACTTGTGAATTTGGCCTGAGAATTCTGTCAATTTGGCCTGATAATCGAGAATTCTGAGAATTGCCACTCCTACAGAAGAGTAGGCGCACTTGGATTGAATGGCTGTCCGAGGTCCTTGGAGCAAGTTGTGAAGTCTAGGTGATCTTTGATTCACTTCTGTATATTAAGAATTTTAAGATTCACTTCTGTATATTAAGAATTTTGTCTCTGTATTACCGGAACACAAAATTAAGATCAGTATGGATGGTAAAGGACGAGCTTTAGATGATATATTTATCGAAAGATCCTTGCGCTCTTTAAAGCAATACAAATATAGCCTGGGGTCTGTTGAGCAAGTTGTGCAGCCTAGGTGATCTTTGTTTGGGGTTCAGTTCATCGATGTTTTTCTTCTTTTTTAAGCCCTTCCTATCATGGTTGATCAAGTCCCTTTAGCCTATTTGGCCTACCCCTGGACTGTAACATACATACATACATGTATTGGTTCTGGTGTCCACCCCCTCGTTCTGTCCCTTCGCTTCAAGGAGCCTTTTCAAATGGTGCTGGATTTGGTGGCGAATCGCAAGGCGGTCTTGAAAGCTGGCCAGGCATCCGTTTGAATGAGGCGATATTTTATTGGCTCTTGTATTCACCCCCTTGACCTGTCCCTGTGCCTGCAAGTGCCTTTTCAAATGGTGCCACATTTGGTGCGGAGTTGAAAGGTGTTCTTCCAAGCTGGCCAGTCATCCGATTGAATGAAATAGTATTTTATTGGCTCTTGTATTTGCTATTGTATTCACCCCCTTGACCTGTCCCTGTGCTTGCTGGTGCCTTTTCAAATGGTATCGGATTTGGTGGCAAATCGCAAGGTGTTCTTGAAAGCTGGCCAGGCATACTTCTGAATGAGGCAGCTTTGTATTAGCTCTTGTATTCACCCCCTTGACCTGTCCCTGTGCCCGCAGGTGCCTTTTCAAATGGTGCCGGATTTGGTGGCGAATCGCAAGGTGTTCTTGAAAGCTGGCCAGGCATCCGATTGAATGGAAGGGTATTTTATTGGCTTTTGTATTAACTCTTGTTTTCACCCCCTTGACCTGTCCCTGTGCTTGCTGGTGCCTTTCCAAATGGTGCCGCATTTGGTGGCGAATCGCAAGGTGTTCTTGAAAGCTGGCCAGGCATACTTCTGAATGAGGCGGTTGTGTATTGGCTCTTGTATTCACCCCCTTGACCTGTCCCTGTGCCTGCAGGTGCCTTTCCAAATGGTGCCGGATTTGGTGGCAAATCGCAAGGTGTTCTTGAAAGCTGGCCAGGCATACGTTTGCCAGAAGGATCTGGCATCCTTGGTAATGCAGGACTTCAGGTCTAAGCTCTCCAAGGTAAGCTTCTCCCAAGTCTCTCTCCTACTCTCACTCTCTCTCTCTCTCTCTCTCCCTCTCCCTCTCTCTGATGAACGGTGTAACACAATTTGATTGCCGTCCAACCACACAGTAAAAACAAAAACATCTTAATTTAGATCCAAGAAACAATTAGGCAGCCAGCAGGTGGCATCCTTGGTAATGCAGGACTTCAGGTCTTAGCCCTCCAAGGTGAGCTTCTCCCAAGTCTCTCTCTCTCTCTCTCTCTCTCTCTCTCTCTTTCTCTTGGGCCCCCTTCCTACAATGCCAGCCTCTCACGTTTTCCTCCCTGAGTAGCCCTCCCAATAAACCCTCCTTGCCAACCTACACATCCCACCACACCTACACAGGGCTTGTCCGACATCAACCGAAAGTGGCGTGACATCTTTCCTGATAGCGACCAGCGCCTGGCGCCCATGGTTGCAAGCTTATCCCAAAGGCAAGACAAAAGGCACAACTATAGAAACACAAGTAAAGACAGGCACAGCTAGGCTCAGCTCAGCCCCGTGCTGTTGTGCACTTGGAACCTTGTTTGTCCTTGAATTTGAATTTGAATTTGGTGCTGATGTGCTTGAACTTGAATTGTTTGTCCTTGAACTTGAATTTAATTAAGTGCTGATGTGCACTAGTCACCTTGTTTGTCCTTGAACTTGAATTGATTGTCCTTGAACTTGAATTTGAATTTGGTGCTGATGTGCACTTGGCACCTTGTTTGTTCTTGAACTTGAATGTAAATTTGAATTTGGTGCTGATGTGCACTTGGCACATTGTTTGTCCTTGAACTTGAATTTGAACTTGAATTTAGTGCTGATGTGCACTTGGCACCTTGTTTGTCCTTTTAATTTGAATTTGGTTACATGCCCCAGCCTCGTCCTTGCTTGTGCTTGCTCGTCCTTTATTTTCCTTGCTCGTCCTATATGCTTGCTCGTCCTTGCCCCTCCTCGCATGCTTGCTCACTCGTCCTCGCTTGATGGGACTGTGATCGCATGCCTGCTCACTCGTCTTTGCTTGTGCTTGCTCGTCCTTGCTCGTCCTTTTCTTTCCTTGCCCATCCTGCATGCTTGCTCGTCCTTGCCCCTCCTCGCATGCTTGCTCACTCGTCCTCGCTTGATGGGACTGTGATCGCATGCCTGCTCACTCGTCTTTGCTTGTGCTTGCTCGTCCTTGCTCGTCCTTTTCTTTCCTTGCCCATCCTGCATGCTTGCTCGTCCTTGCCCCTCCTCGCATGCTTGCTCACTCGTCCTCGCTTGATGGGACTGTGATCGCATGCCTGCTCACTCGTCTTTGCTTGTGCTTGCTCGTCCTTGCTCGTCCTTTCTTTTCCTTGCCCATCCTGCATGCTTGCTCGTCCTTGCCCCTCCTCGCATGCTTGCTTACTCGTCCTCGCTTGATGGGACTGTGATCGCATGCCTGCTCACTCGTCTTTGCTTGTGCTTGCTCGTCCTTGCTCGTCCTTTTCTTTCCTTGCCCATCCTGCATGCTTGCTCGTCCTTGCCCCTCCTCGCATGCTTGCTCACTCGTCCTTGCTTGTGCTTGCTCGTCCTTGCTCGTCCTTGCTTTTCCTTGCTCATCCTGCATGCTTGCTCGACCTTGCTTGTACTTGCTTGTGCTTGCTCGTCCTTCCTCATTCTGCATGCTTGCTCGACCTTGCTTGTGCTTGCTTGTACTTGCTCGTACCTGCTTTTCCTTGCTCATCCTGCATGCTTGCTCGTCCTTGCTTGTACTTGCTTGTGCTTGCTCGTCCTTCCTCATTCTGCATGCTTGCTCTTTCTTGCTTGTGCTTGCTTGTACTTGCTCGTACCTGCTTTTCCTTGCTCATCCTGCATGCTTGCTCGTCCTTGCTTGTACTTGCTTGTGCTTGCTCGTCCTTCCTCATTCTGCATGCTTGCTCTTTCTTGCTTGTGCTTGCTTGTACTTGCTCGTACCTGCTTTTCCTTGCTCATCCTGCATGCTTGCTCCTCTTTGCTTGTCCTTTCTTTTGCTTGCTCCTCCTTGCTCCTCCTCGCATGCTTGCTCACTCGTCCTTGCTCGATGTGGAATGTGATTGCATGCTTGCTCACTCGTCCTCACTTCATGGGAATGTGATCACATTCTTGCTCGTGCTTCCTCGCTTGTGCCTGTTGGTCCTTGCTCGTCCTCGCTTCGTCCTTGCTCGTCCTTGCTTGCTCGTACGTCCTTGCTTGTGCCTGTCCGTCCTTGCTCGTCCTCGCATTCTTGCTCGTCCTGGCTTGTGCTGGCTCGCCCGTGCTAGCTCGTCCTTGCTTGTGCTTGCTTGTTCTTGCTCGTCCTTGCTTGATGCGGAATGTGATCGCATGCTTGCTCGTACGTCCTTGCTTGTGTCTGTCCGTCCTTGCTCGTCCTCGCGTTATTGCTCGTCCTGTGTTACTGTGGAATGTGGTCGCAAGCTTCCTCGCTCATGCTCGCTCGTCCTTGCTTGTGCTTCCTTGTTCTTGCTCATCCTTGCTTAATGCGGAATGTCATCACATGCATGCTTGTGCGGATGTACCTGGGCGACGACTACAGAAGTGACATCATCACCATCATCACCATCAATACCATCATCACCATCACCATCATCACCATCATTATCACCATCATTATCACCATCATCATCACGACCATCACCACCATCAACATCAACATCATCATCACCACCATCTTCACCACCATCATCACCACCACCACCATCATCACCACCATCATCATCACCACCATCATCATCACCACCACCATCACCACCACCATCATCACCACCATCATCACCATCATCACCACCATCATCACCATCATCACCACCATCATCACCACCATCATCACCACCATCATCACCACCATCATCACCACCATCATCACCACCATCACCACCACCATCACCACCATCATCACCATCATCACCACCATCATCATCACCACCACCATCATCACCACCACCATCACCAACATCACCACCACCACCATCACCAACATCACCACCATCATCATCACCACCACCATCAACACCACCATCAACACCACAATCATCGTCACCATCATAGGACATGCCTACCATGCGATGCGTAGGTACCTGGGCAACGAGTACAGTAGTGTCATCACCATCGTCATCATCACCACCATCACCATCATCACCACCATCATCATCACCACCATCATTACCATCACCATCATCACCACCATCATCATCACCACCATCATTACCATCACCATCATCACCACCATCATCATCACCACCATCATCATCACCACCATCACCACCATCTCCATCATCACCACCATCACCACTATCACCACCATCACCACCATCACCACCATCACCACCATCACCATCATCACCACCATCACCATCATCACCACCATCACCACCATCACCATCATCACCACCACAATCATCGTCACCATCATAGGACATGCCTACCATGCTATGCGTAGGTACCTGGGCGACGACTACAGTAGTGTCAGCTCACAACGCCGTGGTGATGTCACTGCCGCCAACGTTCATGTGAGTGAGCAATAGAGCCTATGTATGTTACCGTCCCGGGGTAGCCAACTAGGCTTAAGGGACTTGCCCAACCATTATATCAGGAGGGGCTAAGCAGAAAAGGCACCAATGAAGTGAACCCCAAACAATTGTTTTACCGACGGAGGCCCTGAATTCGACCCACAGTGAGCAATTGGGCCCAGATACATGGCTTCAGGCTTAGGCTACTCGCCGTCTTGAATGGTACATAGCAGTGCGTGCAGTGCTGTGTGGGCAGTGCATAGCAATGTGCAATGTGTGCAGTGCGTGCAGTGCTGTGTGTGCAGTGCATAGCAATGTGCAGCGTGTGCAGTGCATAGCAATGTGCAGCGTGTGCAGTTCATAGCAATGCATGAAGCCTTCTACAAGCCAAGTAGATTAGGATTAGGGATCTATCTAGACGCTTGGCTAACATGGCTGTTCCTTCCTAGCACTTCATGCACCAGTCGGATGTGACTCGTGGCTACATGCATGACTACGGTTGTCAAGTACGGCACATATATATATATATATATATAGGGATAATCTTGGAACCAGGGAGATATTGACAACCATATGCATTACCCAGTTGACTGTTTCTACCTCTCAATGCATTCAGTCGCCAGCTACATACAGCTTCAGCCACATACAGCTACATGCAGCTACTCTTTGCTCTTTGTACAAACCCCTACTCGGTGTTGCTGCTCATGCACATGGCCTCTCCTCTCTCATGCTCGCAGAACGTATCTGACAAGCACTTCCCCTTGCGTTTGGCAGGTGCTAGACACACACACATCCCCCCCACCCACCCACACCCCCCCACACACACACACCCCACTCCCCCCCCCCCACACACACAACACACAGACACTCACATACCCCCCCTCCCCCCCCCCCCCCCCCCTCCACAGACACACACACACTCTCACACACACAGTCTCACACAGTCTCACACACACACACACACCACACACCACCACCACCACCACACACACACACCACACACACACACACACACGCATACCCACCCACCCCCCCCACACACACTCACATCACTCACTCACTCACTCACTCACACACACACACACTCTCTCACACACACACACCACACACACCCCACACACACACACTCTCACACACAACACACCCTCTCACACACACACACACCCACACACACACCACCACACATTCCACCCCCCCACCCCCAAACACCACTCATTCCCATCCCTCCCCCACACACACCCCCACACACTCCCCCCCCCCCCCCACACACACACACCACACACAATCCCCCCCCCACCCCCCACCCCCCACACACACCAGCCCCCCACCCCCACCCCCCCACACACACACCCACACACCACACCCTCTCATGCTCGCAGAACATCTCTGCCAAGCACTTCCCCTTGTGCATGCAAAACCTGACCCAGCAGCTCCACTCAGAGCATCACTTGCGCCATTCTGGACGTCAGCAACTGACTCTCTTTCTCAAGGTATGCACTGATAAATTGGTGGTTGGGGCTTCGGGGTTTGGTGGTTTGCCCCATTGCAACCAAACGGGCTAGCCCCATCAAACTCACGCCTCGACATAAGGAGTACTATTTATGTATTTATTTGTTTACTGAGAATTTGAACTTGGTTACTCGGCTCCAGCCTTTATAGCAATTCAGGGGATGAACTGGACAAACGTTTTGTACTTCGTCGAGAATTGTCGAGAATTCCAGGCCAAATTGTCGAGAATTCTCGGATTTCCAGGCAAAAATTCTCGACGTAGTACGAAGTACGAGTTCTCGCGGAAATGGTTTGTCCAGTTCATCCCCTGAATTGCTAAAAGGCTTCCGCCGTCATCGTAACAGAACCAATCAAAATCAAAGTATTTGTATCAAAATATATAAATCAAAATATATAAATCAAAATATATAAATCAAAGTATATAAAAAATATATATATATAAATCAAAATATATAAATCAGAGTATTTGTATCAAAATATATAAATCAAAATATATAAATCAAAATATATAAATCAAAGTATACAAAATATATATATATAAATCAAAGTATTTGTATCAAAATATATTTATCCAATCTCTTCATACAATGATTGATAAACAAGGCAACTTCTCACGACCATCCACCTCTGGAATGCACATCATTAACTCTAAGTGAGCCTATTTTTCTGTAGGAGAGGCAACGCCATTCAAACTGAATCCTCGGTGTCGCTGGTTTGTGTCGGGAGACCCACCTCCTGGGGTGAAAATCCTTTCACAAATAGTTCAACTACTACTTCAACTACTAGCACTTTCATTCCTTTCCTCTTCTCATCACCACATCCCTCTTCACGCCCTATTATGCTTTGTCAAATCCCCTCCCCCCCCCCCCCCCCCCCCCCCCTACCCCCTCTTTACATCCCCATATCCCCCCTAACATCCTCACTTTCCTCCTCCCCTGCCCTCTTCCTCCCCCATCCCCCGTCCTTGCCCAATCCTCAATTCCCTTCTCTCACACACACCTTGCCCTGGCCTGCGCAGACAGTGGAACTACCCATGAAGGAGGCCATTATATTCTGGCGCACTCCTCACACCATCACGTCCCCCCTCTCATCATACCCCCCCTCCTCCCCCTTAGCCGCCTATGCTCACTCACATATTCCCCCCTCTTACACTCACCTTCCCCTGGCCTGCGCAGTCAGTAGGACTACCCATGGAGGAGGCCATTATATTCTGGCGCACTCCTCACACCATCACGTCCCCCCTCTCATCATAACCCCCCTCCTCCCCCTTAGCCCGCCTATGCTCACTCACATATTCCCCCCTCTCACACACACCTTGCCCTGGCCTGTGCAGTCAGTAGGACTACCCATGGAGGAGGCCATTATATTCTGGCGCACTGAGTTCGGCCCCCGAACGCCGGCGGACAAGTTTGACAAGGAGTATGCCTACGCCATTAGGCACAACTATGGTGGGTGTGCAGAACGGTACACAGCGTAGACTTCTTAAAAATATGAACAAGTTAGTATGCCTGGGCGTGCGGTACGCTACGCGACGTAGACTTCATAGTTGTTTGTGTGTCCGGATGTGTACTACAGACTCACGGTATACAACGTAGACTTCTTAGTTGTTTGTGTTTCTAGGTGTGTACTACAGACTCACGGTATACAACGTAGACTTCTTAGTTGTTTGTGTTTCTAGGTGTGTAGTACAGACTCACGCTACACATCGTAGGCTTCGAAGTTGTTTGTGTTTCTAGGTGTGTAGTGCGGACTCACAGTACACATCGCAGACTTCTAAGTTGTTTGTGTGTCTGGGTGTATGGTGCGGACTCACAGTACACAACGTATACTTCTAAGTTGTTTGTGTGTCTGGGTGAGTAGTAATTCAAGTTGAGCTGTGCACCTGGGTGGAAATTCATACATAGAAAAACGCATTACATAGTCTTTACATAGTCTGGCCCTTGACATCCTTTTCCATTGTTATGAAATCCAGGCAAGGAGGGAAAGCACGTTTGTCAGTCCCCTCACCCTGCTAACGACACCCACCACCACTACCTCCACCACCATGACACCCACCACCATCGCCACTTCCACCACCCCCACCCACCACCACTACCACCACCACCATGAAACTTACTTGCCCACCCCGGGATACGGTGGGCTCCAGGCAAGGAGGGAAAGCGCGCGTGCCAGTCCATTCACCCTGCTAACTTACTTGGCCACCCCTACACTCAACATGTCGAGTTATCCAATCGTAATATGGTGAGCTACTTCTACTCCCTTCCTTTACCTCCACTGATGAAATCGCTACTCCTTACTTCCTACTTCATTGTGAACTCCAGGCAAGGAGGGAAAGCGCACAGACTACAGTGCCCACAACTGTTTGAACGTCATTCGCATGGCAGGCGGCCACAACGAGCACCATGGCTGCCCATACCGGCGCTTTGACGAGAACGCTCTTCGCAGTGCTCTCTCCAAGCTCAAGTAAGTTGGGGGTCCACAGTCAACAGCTACATGTTTTATGTGTTGTCCTTTACAATGCTCTCACTGCAAGCAGTTAAGTTGGGGGATCCACGATCGACAGCTACATTTTTTATGTTTTTCCCCTTTGCAATGCTCTCACCGCAAGCGATTAAGTTGGGGGATCCACGATCGACAGCTACATGTTTTATGTTATTTTCCTTTGCAATACTCTCACCAAGAGCAAGGACATTGGGGGCTCCACAATCGACAGCTACATGTTTTATGTTTTTTCCCTTTGCAATGCTCTCACCAAGAGCAATTAAGTTGGGGGGTCCACGATCGACAGCTACATATTTTATGTTTCTTCCTTTACAATGCTCTCACCAAGGTCAAGTAATTTAGGGGATCCACGATCGACAGCTACATGTTTTATGTTTTTATCCTTGGTAATGCTCTCACCACGAGCAAGTTAGTTCGGGCTCAACGATCGACAGATACGTGTTATATGTTTTTTCCGTCGCAGTGCCCTCACCAAGCTCAAGTAAGTTGGGGGATCCACGATCAACAGCTGCACGTTTTATGTGTTTTCCTTTGTAATGCTCTCACTGCAAGCAATTAAGTTGGGGGATCCACAATCGACAGCTACATTTTGTATGTTTTTTCCCTTTGCAATGCTCTCACCAAGAGCAAGTAAGTTGACGGCTCCACGATCGACAGCTACATGTTGTATCTTTTTTCCTTCTTAATGCTCTCACCAAGAGCAAGTCAGTTCGGGCTCAACGATCAACAGCTGCATGCGTTCTGCTTTTGTGCATGCTGTTCAGAAGTCCCTCTTAACTTACTCAAGGTACTCTGGACTTGCTCAACTTACTCTTGATCACCACCACCACCACCACCATCACCCACCACCACCAATCACCCATCACCCACCACCACCAATCACCCATCACCCACCACCACCAATCACCCATCACCCACCACCACCAATCACCCATCACCCACCACCACCAATCACCCATCACCCATCACCCACCTGTTGACCACCAATCCTAACCGCAGGGTCATTGTACCCTATGGTCTCCATGTACCTGGCCTCACATTTCACCTGTCACACCTTTCCCCTGCACACCTTTTACCTGGCCTCACATTTCACCTTGCACACCTTTCCCCTGCACACCTTTTACCTCGCCTCAAAATTTACCTTCAAATCCTTAGCATAGAGTCACAGTTCCCAGAAATCTCTGTATACCTATACCTCTCCTCTCCTCAACCTCACCTTAGCCTCAACCCCCCTTATACCTATACCTCACCTCACCCTCACCTATACATATACCTCACCCTCACCTAAACTCTCACCTATATGTAAACCTCACCTCTATGCCACCAACCTCACCCTCACCCTCACCCTCACCTATTCATATACCTCACCCTCACCCTCACCTATTCATATACCTCACCTCTATACCACCAAACTCACCCTCACCTACAAATATACCTCACCCTCATCTACACCTCATCCTCACCTATACCTCAGCCACACATATATACCACCCTCACCTATACTTCAGCCACACATATATACCACCAATATACCTACCATCCTGCAGTGCGCCATTCCCATATCACCTTCAGATCTTTCGCACTGAGTAATCGCTGCCAAAGCTCTCTGTATACCCGAGGGTGGGATTGGTTTGGGGGTGGGGATGGGGTGGGGTTAAACTGAGGAGTACCAGGCAAGAAAGCTAACATTTGTGCTGAGGCGCAGGTGGTGCCAGAGCTCTCTGTATACCCCAACCTTACCTCTCACCCACCATCCAGATATATGTCCTTCAGCTGTGTTCCTCGAACGCCTCCTGACACCTTATTCCTTCACTCTGCATCGGTGGTTGGCCCCAGTGCATGCAAACAGGCTGGCTCCCTAAACCTCACGTCTCGTAATAAGTAGGGAACGGAAATATGATATCATGTCATCATATGATGCCGGCAGCCGGCAGTCATTATGCAATATCATAGGATGCCGGCACAATAAGTCTTAAGTTACCATTGATATCATATGCAATATCATATGATGCATTTTCATAATATCATATGATATTATGAAAATGCATCATATGATATTGCAAAATCATACTCGCCTTCGATCTAAATCATATGATATGCCGGTCCCTAGTAATAAGGCACACTATTTATGTATGTGCAGGAGGGGTAATGGCCATGTGAATTTGTGCAATGATAGATTGCAGTATGCGTAGGGCGGTGCAAGGGCACCCACCAATGTATATAACGTATTTTAAATTTGAATTGTTGCTTACATACATCCTTCCCTCTGCAAGTGTGAGAGCCGTGAACATCCCCCCCCCCACCCACCCACCCACCCAATGTCAATGCAGGTGTGACAGCCGTGCACATCCCACCCACCCACCCACCCACCCAATGTCAATGTCAATGTAGGTGTGACAGCGGCAAGGCTGAGGAGGCTGTCCAGAAAGCCAAGGGGGGCCACTACCAGATCGCATGTGCCTGCACCTTCGAGGGCACCCACCACGTTTCCACGGATGTGGGCATCAACCACCCCTCCCAGTACTACGCTGAGAGCCGGAAGGTGTACGATGAGCGAGACGGCAT
The DNA here is from genome assembly GCA_013435795.1 of Chlamydomonas sp. ICE-L. Classification (NCBI taxonomy): domain Eukaryota; kingdom Viridiplantae; phylum Chlorophyta; class Chlorophyceae; order Chlamydomonadales; family Chlamydomonadaceae; genus Chlamydomonas; species Chlamydomonas sp. ICE-L. Next base: position 862,166 of record JACBWV010000730.1, on the reverse strand, counting down.
CACACCCGCAACAGCTGTTAAACAGGAGGGCGGGGCCTCCGCTGCCCCACCAGCCATGGCGTCCGGCTCCATGACACCTGTTCAGACCAGGCCACCTACATCACCATCTCCCATGCAAACAGTTTAGGATCCCTGCAGCCGTGGCAGTCGTTAAACAGCAGGGGGCCTCATATGCCCCACCCATCCTGGCTGGCTGGCTGGTTGGCTGGCTCCTAACACCGGTTCAGACCAGGCCACCTACATCACCATCTCCTATGCTAACAGTTTAGGACCCCCGCAGCCGGGGCAATCGTTAAACAGGAGGGGGCCTCATCTTCCCCACCAACCATGCTGGCTGGCTGGCGGGCTGGCTCCGTGACACCGGTTGAAGCCATGCCACCTACATCACCATCTCCCATACAAAAGGTGTAAGATAACAGTCCGGTGCAGGCTTGCTGTCTGTGATGATGGTCCGTGAAGTGGGCTTTGAACCCGAAAAGCTTCAGAGAACCCTGGTCATGCACATCATGCTGCCTGTGTCTCCACCTCCCATGCAAACTGCGATGGTGAAGTCCACGGGAATCATTATGTTTCATGCAGATGGTGCATGACCTTGCTGCCTGTGATGATGGTGCTTGGAGTGGGCTTTGGACCCGAAAAGCTTCAGAGAACCCTGGTCATGCACATCATGCTGCCTGTGTCTCCACCTCCCATGCAAACTGCGATGGTGAAGTCCACGGGAATCATTATGTTTCATGCAGATGGTGCATGACCTTGCTGCCTGTGATGATGGTGCTTGGAGTGGGCTTTGAAACCGAAAAGCTTCAGAGAATCCTGGTCATGCACACCACGGCGCATGTGTCATCACCTCCCATGCAAACGGTGATGGTGAAGTCCATGGGAATCACCATGTTGGGTGCAGATGGTGTAGGACCTTGCTGCCTGTGATGATGGTCCTTGGAGTGGTATTTTGACCAGCAAAGGTTCGGAGAACCCTGGTCATGCACACCATAACGTCTGTGTCACCACCTCCCATGCAAACGGCGATGGTGAAGTCCATTGGAAACACCGTGATTCATACAGATGGTGGAGGAACTTGCTGCCTGTGGTGGTGGTGCTTGGAGCGGGCTTTGAGCTTTTGAACCCAAAAAGCTTCAGAGAAGCCTGGTCATGTAGACCATGGCGCCTGTGTCACCACCTCCCATGCAAACGGTGTAGGACCCTTGCAGCCGCAGCAGACATTAAACAGGAGCGCGAGGCCTCGGCTGGATCCATGAAACCGGTCCAGACCAGGCCACCGGCATCACCATCTCCCATGCAAACGGTGTAGGACCCCTGCAGCCTGCAGAGCTTCTGAGAACCTGTCCAAATGATGGGTTGCATGGCCGTTAACAGGAGGCACACCTTGCTGCCTGTGTTGATGGTGCTTGGAGTGGGATTTCGATCCGCAAAGCTTCTGAGAACCCGTCCAAATGATGGGTTATGTCGCTGTTAACAGGACGCACACCACGCTGCCTATGATGATGGTGCTTGGGGTGGGATTTGGGCCTGTACAGCTTCATAGAATCCGTCCAAATGATGGGTTAGATCGCAGTTAACAGGATGCTCACCTTGCTGCCTTTGCTGATAGTGCTTGGAGTGGGATTTTGACCTGCAAAGCTTCAGAGAACCCGTCCAAATAATGGGTAAGGTCGCTGTTAACAGGATGCACACCACACTGCCTGCGGTGGTGAAGTCCATGAGAAACACCATCTTGCTTGCAGATGGTGTAGGACCTTGCTGCCTGTGATGATGGTCCTTGAAGTGGGCTTTGAACTCAAAAAGCTTCAGAGAAGCGGATAGAATGGGTTGTTACATGTTTGGCTACCAGTAGACTGCGCAAAACAGCACAGCAAACCCTGTGCACCACAGCACAGCAAACTCTGCGCACCGCAAACGCTGCGCTCAACGGCACAGCATACCCTGCGCACCACAGGACAGCAAACTCTGCGCACCACAAACCCTGCGCTCAACGGCACAGCAAACTCTGCGCACCGCAAACTCTGTGCACCACGGCACAGCAAACTCTGCGCACCGCTAACCCTCGGCACAACGGCACAGCAACGGGTGTTCAAGCCTAAAGGGCTGGGCAGCCTCTTGGATTTGTTTAGTGGACAGAAATTGAAATTGAAATTGTTGCATCTGTGTAATACTGTTTACTCAGGACGTGAAGTTAAGGACACCATAGCGTAAGCCGGAGCTAGCTATAGTCACCTTAGGGCCACCTCATTCAAAAATAATCACCACCGATGCCTGACACCGTCAGGCACCGTGGCCACATTATGCCAGTTGCAACTTAATACGGGGGTTTTTCACCCCGGTTAGGAAGCACCAACACAAGTGGACAGCATGACTGCATCACCATGTTTACTTGCTCCCGTTTCGACGAATGGTTCAATGGCTGAACTCGTTAAACTTATGAAGGTGCTGGGTTCGAATCCCTTCGACTGCGATATAGTGTTCGTGGTCGCTGTCAACCGCCATGGTAGCTATGTCCAGATAAAGAATCAGCCCCTTCTCTACCATTGTAAGACGGGGTTCCTTAATACCACGCCCCACCAGGCATTCTCATTACCTGTTCACTTGTTTGTTGTCCTCGCCAAGTTCAAGTAGTCGTACAGGTTCTCAGCCACTATTTTTCGCAGAGCCCCCTCTTCAAGGGGGCAGGAGCCCCCAGGGTCACCCCGTTGTCCGTGCGTGTGACTGTCTGACCGAGACGAAGCCTGACACGTCAGCCAACGGTCTCGTAACTAACTTGCTTCCGTTCCCACCTGTCGCTCCGTTGCAAACACTCTCTTCCACTTTTTAGCGTCGTTTGCGACGCTGCATAGAACTTGTTTGATTCGAAGGAGCAGCTTCTAGGCGAGTAGTGCTGCGAAGCTGGTCATCCTGGTGCACTAGGTTGCTTCCAGTTTGGGTACTGTAAATAACCAGCTAGTGTAGCTACCTGGAAGCTATCATATGTAGCCAGAAGAGAAGCTACAATGCGTAGCCAGCTAGTGGAGCTACCTGGAAGCTACAAGGCTACTTGGAAGCTATCATGTGTAGCCAGGAAGAAAAAGCTACAATGTGTAGCCAGCTAGTGGAGCTAGCTGGAAGCTATCTTGTATAGCCAGAAGAAAACTACAATGCATAGTCAGATAGTGGAGCTATCTGGAAGCTATCACGTGTAGCCAGGAAGAAAAACCACAATGCATAGCCAGATAATGGAGCTACCTGGAAGCTATTATATGTAGCCAGAAGAAAACTACAATGCGCAGCCAGCCAGTGGAGCTACCTGGTAGCTATCATGTGTAGCCAGGAAGAAAAAGCTACAATGTGTAGCCAGCTGGTGGAACTAGCTGAAAGCTATCATTTTAGCCAGAAGAAAAACTACAATGCGTGGCCAGCTAGTGGAGCTACCTGGTAGCTATCATGTGTAGCCAGGAAGAAAAACCACAATGCATGGCCAGCTAGTGGAGCTACCTGGTAGCTATCATGTGTAGCCAGGAAGAAAAACCACAATGCATGGCCAGCTAGTGGAGCTACCCGGAAGCTACAAGGCTACATGGAAGCTATCATGTGTAGCCAGAGGAAAAACTACAATTCTACCTGGAAGCTACTATGTGTAGTCAGGAAGGGAAAACTACAATGCGCAGCTAGCTAGTGGAGCTTCCTGGAAGCTACAATGCATAGCCAGGAAGACGAATTGCGCACCCAGCAATTACCCCATCAGAACAGAATAATATGGTAGCATAGCATTTAATATCGCCTGGGACTCAGGGGTGGGCACACTCAGGGTTCTACATTTTGTCATTTTGGGTTGCGCTTTTGACGCAAAGGCCCCCTGTTGAGTTGCGCTTTTGACTCACCTGAACACGGAAAATTGTGTGCTGTTCCCAGAGGGGGTTAAACAAATTGTGTCAATCGAGCAGTCGGGCTCCAAAACCTTGTGTCATGTAGTACCCTGAGCACACTAGCCTGATAGGCTTCAAGGGACTCACCCGTCTGTTAGGGCTTCACCTTTTGGCCTTTTCCGCAGCTTTTAGGCAGCTCCCTGAGCTAGCCACTGTGCTACACCCTAAGGTGTCTGCAGCGCAGGACAGCTGATTGTATCAGCTTCAAGGTTCTTGGGCTCCAACTTCAAGGTCCACTGGGTTATGTTAGGTTAGGCTGACTTGCAAGTCAGGGGAGCTGCCTAGAAGCTGTTGATTGTAGCCGAAAATGAAAGGTATGCTGCCTATATAGAAGAATCCGTTATGATAGATGATAATTTGATATGCCGGCATCAGAGAACTTATTTTAGACAGTGTATTTGTAAATTTCCACATTTGTCTTTATTTAATGGTGTATTAGCCATCAGGCTGCTCACCGTCTGCTGGCGGAGTAAATATGGGTAGCATAAACACTAATACACCACACTCCAGAGTACAGAATGTAAGCACATGGCTGTAGACAGATCATAACTAGTACCAACACGGACGACTCCGCTTCCGCCGCCACCTGCACCCAAGCCTGCTCACCGTCTGCTGGCGGAGTAAACATGGGCGCCATAATCCCTACTGTAGGCGCCAGCAAATTCAAACCAAAATGACCCCATTACTCAATTTTATAGAGCACTAGAGCTTGTTGAGAGGATCAAGGACCTGGTCTTGCTTTTCAATTTGGCCCAGTAGAAAAAAGTAACAGGCCTCCAAAATTGGGGGGGGGGGGGGGGTGCAGTTGAGGAAAACAACTGGCATTTAAACAAATTTAGGTACTTATCTGCGGCTTATCTGTACATATCAGGAACTGTTGTTAGCCCTCTAAATGGCATGGGAGCGGCATGGAGTGGCATGTTCCTGTACTAAAAGCAGTCCATGGATGCTGCGTGGAAGAGTTCCACCAGATATTCTGTCCAGGGGTGGGTGGGGGGCAAGGTCCCTCTGTCTTTCTTTCCGTCAATACCGGTATGTTTCTATTCTTTTCCAAAGTTTCATCCTGTTGCCTAGTGCCATTTGATGCTATTCGATGGACCCACTATCGAAGAGCACTGCCTGCATTCAGGGCCTGCAGGAAATGCGGTCAACAATTGCATTGCGGCGACCCCACAAACTTAGCTCGCCATCAGACTTCTCGATCGTGCTTGACGCCAGCATTTACATCGAGGTTGGGCTGGTCCCTTAATCCTATGTGGCTACCCCTAGACTGTAACATACACATATAAGTAATGATTGAATACCCCCCAGTTTTTGAGGGTGGTCACATTAGTGGTCACATTAGATTTTTTCCCCCCTTGTCGTGCGCAAGTTCGTGCTTAGCATTTTTTGTACCAGTAGCAGGGTACTTCAAATGGCCAAATAGGTCAGCGCTTTAGCGCACCAGAAAACAAACAAACTGCGCTTTGTAGTGCAAAAAGCGCAAAAATTGCATGCTGCGCCCACAGAGGGTTGCAAAAAACTGCGCTTAAAGCGCAGAGGGGGTCAAAAAGTCAGCGCTCAAAAGCGCAAAAGCGCGCGCTTTGAATTACCCTGACCGGTAGTGAGGTTAGGCTGGTCCCTTAAGCCTATTTTTAGGGCTGCTATTATCACGATATGTGTTCAATTGGTGTACGATATATCAGTATCGTACACCCCTTTTCTTTGAGAATCAGTGTGCGATCAAGGGCACATTACAGGAAATAGCCTTTACATGTCAATACAGAAAAACAAGTAAAATGAACCAATCACGAAGAAGAAAGAAAAACGATCATATCGAGCTCTACTGTGTGAGATTCATTGCAACATATTTGCGATATAGGGCGTTCCCAGGCCCAGGCCCGTCCCATGGAAATCTCAGGCTGACGAGAATCGAACCGCTGACCCCTAAGTTGGAAGATTGCAGACCAGTCCCAGACAAGTTACAAATGAGGAGACCAGTTATCATCCGCTGCACACCGAAAGGCGGCTTTCTATTGGCCATGCTTCGAATTTATCTGTTTCCTGATTTTTTAGTACGATATCAGTACAATATAAGTTCGCCACACAACATGATATATTGTACAATAAACGCGATAACTGGAAATATCATACGATGTCAGATCACGTTATCGTAATGTATCACAATATATTGTACGATAATGATAACGGCTAATGGGCCGTGGATGTAAGGGGCGTCGTATTAAGTCTTACAGCGGTAGGGAACGGGCTGCTACTTTACCTGGACAAAGCTACCATGGCGGTTGACAGCGACCGCAAACACTAAAGCGCACTCGTAGAGATTCGGACCCCGTACCTTCTTCGTTCAAGGAGCTCTGCCATTGAGCCAATCGTCACAAATATATCGCCCGATGTAGTACCGCACTCGACAGGCCTGCGAAAGCCCTACCTATTTGGCTACCCCTGGATTGTAACATACATATATTAGTACTGATTGAAGACACCCTAGTTTTCAGGGTGGGAAGATTAGTGGGCAAGGGGTCCCAACTAGGGTATTCAGGAGGACCCCCGGTTCTGCTGCCTGAGACGCAACCAATTGTATAGCCTGCGTCCTGCGATGCAAGGGACTCATCCTTCTGGTCAACGGAGCCTCCCCAGTCCCCACCTTACATTCTATGACGCAACGGACTCTTCGACGTTGGGTCTGCGGCGGAGGACGCAGCGTCCTGAACAACCCTGGCCCCCACCTCCAATTTCCACTAAACAATGTTACACTGATGAAGTGATGATGATGATTTGCCTTTTTCCAAAAATGCCCAATGGAGACCAACACCAATGGATAGGCCTTAATAATTGCAAATTGTGAAACACTGAGATATTAACTCTGGTATGATGAGGGACGTTGCCCTTGCCGATCTCAATATGGCTAGAGAACGCAAAGACTGTTGGAGCGAGGATGTGCCTGGTGGCCTAGCATCGTTGTACTCCTTTGAAGATTCCCAGGTTGAATATCTGGCCACCAATTTAAATGGAGGTGTGGGAACTTTGAAACTTAAACCAGCTAACTGGAACAAAGTGGATTAGGTCCTATTCTCCAATAGTATTTTGTTGTGCTGTATCACTAAGTCAGCATCTATGCTCCCAAGTGGTAGTCTGACCATAGTGGTTGAGCGGTCGTTAGAAATGATCTCCACAGCCGGAGGTTTCCGTTTTGATTCTGCACTGCCATGCGTTCTAGATATCCCTGGTTTCCGTGGTCATTGCACAGGGGGTATTGTTAACTGCTATGTGAAGACGGTTAGACGCCATACCTGGCGTAAAGAGCCTTGTAACAATCATTATTATATACGCGCCGTAGAGATGCAAGGTCGGGATCACAAGAAAGGAAGAATGCGGTGTACCAGAAATGATATCCTCCACATGGGATGAGTGGTAAACCTGAGATACCCAAATATCTCACACGAGATCTACCCCACAAGGTGGTGCGTAATATGTATTGTAGAACTTCCTCCCGCTGCCGCAAGGTGGAAACTGATAGATGGAAACGTCAAAATGTTCCTTGGAAGCATCCAGTGTCTCACCTATTGACATTCCCAGAGGGGTTTGAACGATACTGGTAGCATGCTCTGGAAGTCTTTTGTTGTGAAAGGTATTTCACCCCAGGAGGTGGGTCTCCCGACACAAACCAGCGACACCGAGGATTCAGTTTGAATGGCGTTGCCACTCCTACAAAAGAGTAGGCGCACTTAGGCTCGGTGAGAGATACCAAAACGTAGTATTGCCAATACTTCCACCATCACTTTAAAGGGTCAAAGTTGTGAAACAAACAGAGGGCAGTGTGGCACCACGCCATAAGGCCAGTGCCAGTCCGCCATGTGCTCTACAAGCAGACAATTCTCAGAGGGTTTTGAATAACACTGGTAACTTGCTCCGGAAGTCTGGAGAAATCTGGTTATAATTCCAATACTTCCACCATCACTTTGAAGGGTCAAAGTTGTGAGACAAACAGAGGGCAGGGTGGCACCACGCCATAAGGCCAGTGCCAGTCCACCATGTGCTGTAGAGTAGTAAGCGGCAGATCATATGATGCTGACCATAGACGAGTATGATATCATTTGATATCATACAAATATCATATGATTTAATTTCATATGATATGATACCCTAGGCCAAAGTTACCTAGTCAGACCGCCGTCATCATATGATATCATATGATGACATGATATCATATTGCTGATCCCTACTCTAGAGGCAAAAAACACAGCACCAACATGAACCTCCTTTTGGTGTGTCTAAATCTTGAAATTGTTGGACACAGGAAATCCCTTGTAGTCTATCTAGTTTCCCCTGGAATGCTCATTAATATTTACATAAATAGTACGCCTTATTATGAGGCGTGAGGTTGAGGGGGCCAGCCCAGTTGCTTTCTCTGGGGCCAACCACCAAAATGCTCATTATACATGCAACCAAACAAAGGGCACCACGCTTCCTATCACAGTTGGGCAAGTCCCTTTAGCCTATTTGGCCTACCCTGGGAGTGCTCATTATACATGCCACTAAAAAGCAAAGGGCACCACGCCACCACATACTATGGATCTACGGAGCAGGTCTGGAGACATAAGAAAGTACTGCCAATATGATCATTACTTTGGTCGTACGCATTGACAATATGACCATCATTTCGGTCATATGCTCTGATAATATGACCATTTTTGCGGTGTGGCTAAATCAGGAGATTCAACTGAGACAGACGTAAGCTCTCAGGACTCCCTTGTAACCTCTCAGGACTCCATTGGACTGCTTATTACCGTACACATCTGAAGTGTTAACGGAAATTTTGGCGGATGGGTTCCGCCAATTCTGGATGGTTCTGGTTCTGATTGGTTCCGGTTGGTTCCGGTTTGGCTCCTAAAAGGCTGGTCAACTGACTCAGAAAAGCACAAGTGAAGGCAGAAAAAGATAAAGAGGCGCCGTTGAAAGGCTAGAGCCGGTGCCAGAAGAATACAACGAACATGAATAAGCCAGGGGGAAAAAGGGAAGGAGGAAGAAGAGGGGAGGGGGAGGGGGAAAAAAAGGAATAAGAAAGAGAAAAAAAAAGAAAAAAAGAGGAAAAGAGAAAAATCGGCTTAAATAAAAAAAAAAATCCCAACAAATCTATCTAGCAGGGAAACAACCTCTTCCAGACACAGCGGTATTAGAGAACATATTCAAAAAAGGGATAGCCATGTAAATAGAAATTCGTTTGGGAGCCCATCACGTTTATAAGTATCATTATCACCCCACAGAACTAAAATGACGGGGAAGATGGGGACGCTAGAGGCGGAGAAGGATGCGAGACAAACAGGGTCAAAAAATTTTCCCTAGGGTTAACAGTATAAAGCTTGGCAAGTGGTGAGGAATTAAAGGAGGAAGGTCGGAAAATAAATTCAACAGTAGGTGGTATGTGGGTCACGAGGGGGAAAAAAGTAGGGTGAGGGGAGGGAGGGGGGGGGGGGTAAAATGTGGTGGGGAAAGTGAAGGAGTAGGAAGGGTGGGGGTGGGATGGAAGGGGTAGAAGAAAAAAGGGGTGGGAAAAAGGTAGGGTAAGGTGAAGGTGGGAATAATTAGGGAAAAATTGGGTGTGTGGTGGAACGAACATAAGGTGTAAGGGGGGGAAAATCACAAAGTGAAGGTTAGGGCCGAAAAAAGTGGGTTAGCCTCAAACGGTCGGGCAGTGACGGATAAAGCGGAAAGATGAGGTTAATGTGGTTCGAACAACGGGGGGGGGTGGTGTGGGGGGGGTGGGAAGAAAGAGGAAAAAAGGGAAAGGGTTAAGTGGATAGGAATGGCAAGGTAGTATGTTCTGGAGTGGTCAGGATAGATCCCAAAAAAGGCGATAGAAAGAGGTAAAGTAATCACATACACTGTATAAGCCATCCGTGCAAACCGATACGTGCCTGTGGTAAAAGGAAAAATAAATAGGTCAAACAGGGGTCATAGAGAAGCAAACCAACATAATACGTCGAGAATCAGAGCCTGCCATGAAGAATAAAATGAAGTAGTCCGGAGCTGAAGAAATTCAAATAAATTTTTTCAGTCTGAGATATCGGTAGATGAGAATGAACAGGGAAGAAGGAGAGACAGGGGAAAAAACTAGACACCAAGGTAATGGCAGCACGGTGGGATAGGAATAAGTGCCGAAGCAAAACTAGACTCCTCACGGGAGCGAGGGAGAGGGCCGAGCTAAATCTGCTCAGCTACCTAACGGAAGTGGGACCCAAAGGGAATGTCACCGCGGGGAAAAAAGAAATGGGGTAAAAAAGGGTGGACTTTCATATAAGAGTGGGGCATGCAACGGACCGTCTTTACGTATGAGCCCCACATCCACTGATGCATTCGCCCCTATCGGCTCCAATCTCCCTATCCCCCAGCACAGCCTATATCAGCCTTGTTTATCACACGGCCTCGTTCACAGATCCTTGTATGGATGCGACTGCATTTCACAATATCCCGAGAGCCATGTCGATGCGGTTGCCAGGCCTGAGCACTAACTTAGGTTGCAGGCTCCAAGCCTTGCACGAACCCAAACATGTAACTTGCAACGCAACCGACAATTACAGGTGGGAGCTTCCCACAAGAGTCGCACGAAAAACGACCTATTCGTAGAATGAATACTAAAATACAGGTAGTGTGCGAAAAAGCCTTAATACGACAGTTTGTGGGAGGTTGACAGTGCCAGCCTGTTGTGCGGGTTAAGCGACTAGAGGGGAAACAGAGAGTTCAAAAAGCAAGAGGAAGCCGCGCACAAAAAGCTCCTAGGCTGGAGGAAAGGGACTAATGCTTCCACGCAGAGTCGAACAAAATCGGCAACTAGAGATGGCCGGGTAAGAATCAGGGGAGGCCTTTTTGATTTCCACCAAAGCGTGTATTTTTCTGCCAGCACTTCAGGCGCCAACGGTACACATGCAACAAGGGCGTGACAGCCCTTGTGATCTGCTGGGGTATGGGGAAGCCTCGCCGAGCCCCACTGTCACTAGGGTTGTTTTGTGTGCGGTTTGCGGTGTGTGTAACCTTGTTGCTGCCCTCGTGCTAGGTAGGTTTTGCGCACCCGTTTTGCTCGCCCGGCAGTACGCCTGATGTACCGAAGTCGCTACCCATGGAGGGGGGGTAACCACCAGCACTGTTTATTTGTAGAGCTACGAGTAGTAGCTACAAGGACGCTCCTTTCACCCAACCTTGGACCAGACCTGAAGCTAGCTAGTGCGTCTGAAAGCTGGCATGGCAGGCATTCCGATGTGGCTGTAGTCTTCGGGCTTGAATCAGTCGCTGGCTGATGGAGCTGGGTAGAAGCTGCTACGTGTAGCCCAAAACCGAAGCAGTGACCACCAGCTGCTACCGGTAATTATTAGATTGCTCTTTGGATGGCCTCGGCAATGTCCATGGCTTCGTTTGAGAGGGCATCAGCTTTTTTATTACTTGCTCGGAGCACGTGCGAAACCTGCAGCGAAGCCATAAGGGTTACACAATATCAAGATTGGGAAGTCAGTATTCATGCACTTTTTGTGTGCGACGCGTCTCAAATTGAGCGACTCAGTGCAACCTCAGTGCGACCCACTGCCCCCCAAGCCCCAGGGGCTCTGCGCGGAGCGCAGATTCTGACTAGGTTAGCCAGATATATGCGGCGCCATGCAGCAAAAGAATGGCGACGGAATGGCTACGCGACGTCGGAAAACCCAGTGTATTCATACGTAGGGGTCGGCTATATGTTATATAATAAATGTGAATAAATACAATTATATAATACTATATAATATTAGTCCGACGAGCTGTCTCACCAGAATTAAAAAAAAATGTAAAACTAATATTATTGTGACACTATAATAATATTAGTTAATACTAGTTTTTGAATCGCTAATATTAGTTGCCGTTCCCTATTCATGCGCAGTGAACACCTATTGTGAAGGCCGGCAAACTTGGGTTGGTAACCAGTAGGAAACAGCATATCATATGATGTTGACCAAAGGGGAGTATTATATCATATGATATCATACAAATTGCACCATACGATATTTTCTGTAAATGGTAACTTTAGCGTAGTCCAACTGCCGGCATCATATGATATCATATTGCTGTTCCCTGGTAACCAGAGTTGTTCAAGGGCACTTCAAACACTACATTTCTTGAGTCAAAATCTACGTTTTACAGAGAAACACATAGGTCTCACCAGCCAAAAATGATTTTGAGAATTAAGATGTAACGAGAACGCCTGGTGGGGCGTGGTGTTAAGGGTACCCGTCGTACGTGGGCAGAGAACGGTGAACCACCTCATCTGGACGAGCTAACATCGCAGTTGACAGCGACCTGCAAAGCCAAGGGCGACCATAGGGGGAATTAACCCCCCGACCCTTCTTCGTTTAAGCAATTTGGTGTACCACAAGACCAATGTATATCACTGAAACGGGCTGATTAAGATGTAACGTTGTCATCGACCTTTGTGGCAATCCATTAAAACAATGTGACAGCTACTGTAGAACTCTGGTTGGATCAAATCGTTTTGTTTGGACTTAAGGTAATAGGTGAAAACCATCATGGTTTTCACCTATTACTTGAGGTAATAGGTGAAAAACATCCGTACCACTCAGGGTCGGACGTAGGCAATGATGGAGATAGGTCTCACGAGCCAAAAATGATTTTCAGAATTAAGATCCTACGTTGTCGACGACCTTGGTGGCAATCCAATAAAACAACCTGACAGCTCTGTAGAACTCTGGTTGGATCAAATTGTTTTGTTTGCTTCTTTAATTGTTTGTTTGTTTGTTTCTTTATTCGAATGTTAACTTGTGTTTGTTTGTTTATTTGTTTGTCTGCTCATGCACACATGCCCATAGAGCTCAAGTTCTGATGGGACTAGTCTAATGTGAAAAACATGCACCCATTTGAAAAGCCACATCACTGTAAAGAAATTAACAAGGCATTGCCACATATTTGACATCTAGGTGTTGCCAAATATTTGACAGCTAGGGATGCAAGTCAAGAGATTCCACACCACTGTAAAAACCACTGTAAAGAGATTCCATGACACTGTTAACAGCACTGGAAAGAGATTCCACGACACTGTTAACAGCACTGTTAACACAACTGTACAGAGATTCCACACCAATCTAAACACCACTGTAAAAACCACTGTTAACACCACTGTAAAGACCACTGTAAAGAGATTCTACACCAATCTAAACACCACTGTAAATACCACTGTAAAGAGATTCCATAACATTGTGAAGAAACTACCAAGGCATTGCCACATACCTTGCAGCTATACCCACCCATTCACCCATCCACCCATCCACCCACCCATGCACCCCCCATAACCACACCCATACCCACCCATATACCCATCCACCCACACCACATATCCACCCATCTACCCATACCACCCATACCCTCCCATCCACCCATCCATCCACCACATCCAACCATACCCATACCCACCCATTGCCACATACCTTGCAGCTTGGGATGAAGCAATGGGTGCCACATCACTGTAGAGAAATCACCGAGGCATTGACACATATTTGACAGTTAGTGATGCAAGTCAAAAGATTCCACACCACTGTAAACACCAATGTTATGAGATTCCACACCACTGTAAACACCAATGTTATGAGATTCCACACCACTGTAAACACCAATGTTATGAGATTCCACACCACTGTAAACACCAATGTTATGAGATTCCACACCACTGTTAACACCAATGTTATGAGATTCCACACCACTGTTAACACCACTGTATTGAGATTCCATAACACTGTAAAGAAACCACCAAGGCATTGCCACATACCCTGCAGCTTGGGATGTAGGACTACAGCTTCTTGTTGCAGTGTTGTTGTGTTGTAGTGTTGTTGTGTGTCACATTGTTGTAGTGTTGTTGTGTGTTGTGTGTTGCAATGCCACATACCTTGCAGCACGGGATGTAGGACTGCAGCTTCTTCACTTCATTGAACAACGGAAGGAGAGACTCCTTCCTGACTGCGAAGTTGCAATTCACCTAGAGCAAAGAGGGGCCGAGGTTCAGTCGCATCAGGCAAAGCAAATAATAGAAATTGAACATGAATGTCGTGGTAGTTAATGCTAATCCTGATTTTATGTGTATGTGTTCGAAAGGGAGAACAAAAATTGCCTTGCCAGTCTACACACAAACACTCAATGCCGTACCATCACACACAATTAGCAGCCCTTCTTCTTACAAACGCTTGACGCCATACTACCACACACACAGCTGCCCTTCTCCATACAAAAACTCAACACGGTACTATCGCATGCACATAGCTGACCTTCTACACACAAACACTCAACACCGTACCATCACACACAATGAGTTGCCCTTCTTCACACAAACACTCACCGCCATACTACAATACACACGTAGCTGCCCTTCTGTGCACAAACGTTCAACACCATACTATAACACACACATAGCTGCCCTTCTACACACAAACACTCAACACCATACTATCACAGACGTGTAGCTGCCCTTCCGTGATTACCTGCTCAACAACAAGCTTGGAGTCCCCAACAGCGTTTAGCTTTTGTATTCCAAGCCTGACCGCAACCTGCAGATGTGGAAATCAGAAGGGCAGCTCAAACCCTCCCACCTAGAGGAAGGAGAAGTCATAACAAGGTTTCCGTACGTAAACCTGCGGAAAGATCATTGAATCTATCATCGAACTCTGTAAGTCCCTAGACTGTCTTGGTACTTGGCAGAATTAGAGGGCTCTCTGAAACTTTCGAAGTCCCTTAACTGTCTAGGTACTTGGCAGAATTAGAGGGCTCTTGAATTAGAGGGCTCTAGGATTCCAAGCCTGACCGCAACCTATAGAGGTGGGAATCAGAAGGGCAGCTTAATTAGGTTGAGCGTAGTTTTTCCAAACCCGAAGGTTTAAGTTCAAGTCCTGGCAGGATCGGATTGCAGTCGGTTTCACCAGAACTCTTGCTCAGAACTGGTCGGTGCATACCGCAAGGGACTCGCAGCAAGTTGCTTCCAAACAGACAGTGAGATTATTTGGCTGCGGTTTGTCTATTTTGGGAAGGAGAGCCAAACAGGCCACACGGGCAAGAGGGATTTCAGCAAGAAAACAACAAGCTGGCCCTCACAAATGGCACATAGCTATGTTTATGTTTTTGGCTACACAGAGCACCTTCTAGGCAGCTCCCTGCCCTGGTCCTTGGGCCATGCCGGGCAGAGAGATTTCAGCAAGAAAACAACAAGCTGGCCCTAAACAATGGCACATAGTAATATTTTTGTTATGTTTTTGGATACACAGAGCATCTTCTAGGCAGCTCCCTGCCCTGATCCTTTGGCCATGCCGGGCAAAGGAATTTCAGCAAGAAAACAACAAGCGAGCCCCCATGAGTGGAGTAAAAGGAGTGTTTATGTTTTTGGCGACACGGAGCACCTTCTAGACAGCTCCCTGCCTCGGTTCTTGGGCCAGACCTAAAGCTAGCTAGAGAATCTGAAAGCTGGCATTATGGGCCTTCCAATGTAGCTGAAAGCTTGGGGCTTGACCCAGTAGCTGGTACATGGAGCTGGCTGGAAGCTGCCATGAGCAGCCCCAAAAGAACAGTGGTACATAGCTTTCAATGCCTAACCTCATCGTTCCCAAAAAAACAAAAACATTCACCTAAGTGGTCAAATACCGGAATTGATGGGATAGTGATTGTTTAAATCAGGTTACGATCGTGGTCGTTAAAACCAAGATTCAATGGCAGTCGATACCCTGTTTTTTCCTGTGCGACACGCCACAAATTGAGCGACTCGGTGCGTCCAAAGTGCGTCGCGCTGCCCTCCAAACCCCGCAGAGACTAGAGCCCGGGAGGTTCGTGGGGGAGCAGTTCTGACTAGTTTAGCCAGACTCATGCGTCCCTATGCAGCGAGAGAATGGCCACGCTAAAAAAACGAAAGTAAGTCGATGTTAGCGCGCACCTGGAGGCCCAGTATGAGTCCAGTGTATTCAGCATCATTGTTGGTGCAGCCATAAGGTAGAGGGTGAGACATCTCACACACCTGCAGCACAAAACAAAAAAAGTGTGTGTTGTTTCACATTGAAGGTGTGGACTCTTGTTTGTTGCAGGTATTGGCCCTTTCATTGTACATGCATTGGCCCTCTCATAGTAAATGTACGGTCTCTTTCATTGTCAAGGTATTGGCTGTTTTATAGTGAAGGTATTGGCCCTTTCATTGTAATGGTTTGGTCTCTTTTCATATAAATGTGTGGTCTCTTTCAAAGGAAAGGTATTGGCCCTTTCATTGTTGTGGTATGGTCTCTTTTCATATAAATGTATGGCCTCTTTCATAGAAAAGGCATTGGCCCTTTCATTATAATGGTCTGGTCTCTTTTCATATAAATGTGTGGTCTCTTTCATAAAAAGGTATTGTCTCCTTTCATATAAATGTATGGTCTCTTTCATAGGAAAGGCATTGGCCCTTTCATTGTCATGGTATGGTCTCTTTTCATATGAATATATGGTCTCTTTCATAGGAAAGGCATCGGCCCTTTCATTGTAATAGTATGGTCTCTTTCATAGTGAAGGCATTGACCTTTTCATTGATTTGGTATGGTCTCTTTTCATGTAAATGTATAGTCTCTTTCACAGGAAAGGTATTGGCCCTTTCATTGTAATGGTATGGTCTCTTTCATATACAAGTTATGGTCTCTTTCGTAGGGAAGGTATTGGACGTTCCATTGTAATGGTATGGTCTCTTTCAAATTCTGATGCTCAGATTCCAAACTAAGATTTGCCAGGAGAGATTATTCATTGAAGCAGCTCATGGAGTGGCATCAGAGCAAGAAAAGTCACTCAAGAATGCTATTCACATGCAGCAGCACAAATACCCAAAGACAGAAGGACACATCTAGGATATGAATGTGTTGGTTTCTGAGTTTGAGCAGTTCGCTTGGTTGAGCCTTCAACCAACATTAAATATGCAAGCAAGCAAGCAAGCAAGCAAGCAAGCAAGCAAGCAAGCAAGCAAGCAAGCAAGCAACAGAGAATCAGGACAACGAGCTTACCGTGTGACCAGTGACTTTGTTTACTATTAAGGCACCACATCCAGCACATCCTGGATTGCTTCTTGAGCCACCATCAAAATTCTGCATGGCGGGTAAGCAAGAGCAGATTAAGAGTCAAAGAACTTGGCTGTTTGGCCAAGTGCCACAGTAGGCTGATTCACTGCTTATTTGGGGGGCTCGTCAAGACCCTTTTAATTGGCTTGAAAGTGTGCATTATGGGTGAGAGGGAGTGCAGAAGAGTGTTTTGAAGACCTCCTAAATTAGCAGTGTTCCCTTGGTGATGAGGCTCTTCCGTCACAAATAAAAAGGAACTCAATGGGCTTGCTTTGGCAGGAATACATGACAAGAACACAAGACACTTCCATGGAAGGAATACATAACACATCCATGGCAGGAATGATGACACTTCCTTGTATGCTTGGTCTGGGGCCCTGTAGTGTTGGCCTGGGGGCTCTGTGGTATTGGCCTGGGGGCCCTGTAGTGTTGGCCTGGGGGCCCTGCAGTGTTGGCCTGGGGGCCCTGTAGTGTTGGCCTGGGGGCCCTGTTGTGTTGGTCTGCTGCCCACCTGTGCAACACTCAATGACTACAAGGACTAGGGACAGGTACAACGCCAGGGACAGAACCAGAACTGGGACAGGAGATACTGTGACTATGACCGTGAGAGTGATCGTGAGCGTGATCGTGACTGTGACCATGAGTGGGACCGTGAAAGTGACCCTGAGTGTGATCGTGACTGTGAGCGTGAGAGTGATTGTGAGTGTGATCTTTAGTATGATCGTGAGTGTGAGCGTGAGTGTAATCGTGAGTGTGATCGTGACTGTGACCATGAGTGTGACCGTGTCAGTGAGTGTGAACGTGAAAGTGACCTTGAGTGTGACTGTGAGTGTGATCATGAGTGTGATCGTGAGTGCGACCTTGAGTGTAATCGTGACTGTGACCGTGAGTGTGATCGTGAGTGTGACAGTGAGTGTGATCGTGAGTGTGATCGTGAGTGTGACCGTGAGTGTAATCGTGAGTGTGACCGTGAGTGTGATTGTGACTGTGACCGCGAATGTGATCGTGAGTGTGACCGCAAATGTGATCGTGAGTGTGACCATGAGTGTGATCGTGAGTGTGACCGTGAGTGTGATAGTGAGTGTGATCGTGATTGTATCCATGACTGTGACCATGAGTGTGATCGTGACTGTGACCGTGAGTGTGACTGTGACATAGACTGTGAGTGTTCTCGTGACTGTGCTCGTGACTGACTGTGACAGGAACCGTGAGAGTGGCCGTGACTGTAAACATGACTGTGACTGTGATCGTGACGGTGACAGTGGCTGTGAGTGTGACCGTAACTGTGACCCTGAGTGTGA
This sequence comes from Chlamydomonas sp. ICE-L, assembly GCA_013435795.1. Classification (NCBI taxonomy): domain Eukaryota; kingdom Viridiplantae; phylum Chlorophyta; class Chlorophyceae; order Chlamydomonadales; family Chlamydomonadaceae; genus Chlamydomonas; species Chlamydomonas sp. ICE-L. Next base: position 843,869 of record JACBWV010000730.1, on the reverse strand, counting down.
TCGTGATTGTGATCGTGACCGTGTGTGTGACTGTGACCTTGACTGTAACTGTGACCGTGAGTGTGACTGGAACATGAGTGTGGGCGTGAGTGTGGGTGTTACTCTGAGCGTGACTGTGACTGTGGTCGTGACTGTGGCCGTGAGTGTGGACGTGACTCTGAGCGTGACCGTGAGAGCAACAGCAGTACCAGCACCTGTACTGTTTAAGGAGGCAAGGCCCTTCGCACCATTTGGAAAGTATGATCCGGGTTTATCAGTTCCTGGGGTACAGCTTGGCTAGTATTCAATACACCCTCCAGGATGGCTTTAGGACTCTTACTGCTCACAGCACGTTGACGCTGGATTGATTGGTTGACCCAGTATTGCTTGGTTGCCTGTTGCTGTGTTTTGCCCCCAAACGGAAGTGAAGAGAATGCTGTCGTAGAGGTGTTGGTGCTGGCATCTATACGACCTAGGCGCCTGATAGCAGGCTTGCTAGGTGGTGCTGTGTTTCTGCCAGGTGCGCCTGCAGGGGCTGGGACTCCTTGGAGGTAGCCTACAGCAGCTTCTTGGGTCTGTCCACAGATGGAGAAATAATGTTCATTTGTGAGCATTGTGTCATGTGTGTCAGGAACATAGACATAGGAGGGCAGAAAAGAGAGAGAGAGAGAGAGAGAGAGAGAGAGAGAGAGGCTGGCCGCCCCCACCCCTTGCTTAAGGCCGGACTCCCATAGTACCACACACATCGCTTAAACCTAGAACCAGTTTCATAGCCGTCAGACCCAACCAAGTGGAGATAGTACAGCCCCCACCTAGATAGGGCACCCCCTCCCTCACCTCTAGCACATAAACTACAATCCCGAAACGGATCAGCTTAGATAGCCCAAGACCTAGAAACCCACGGTAGTATGCCCCCCCCTCCTCCTCTCCCTATCTCCTCCCCTCCACCACCCCCTTTCTCCCACCGCCTCCACCTAGAGCCACCTATCTCAAACCTCCGATCCACCCCTTATCCCCCCCCCCCTCCCCCCCCCCCCTCCCCTATCTCCCCCCATCCCCCTACAGCAGCAACTTGGCTACTAGCCCAAAGGGTATAGATAGAAGTGATCAGCTTAATGACACACCTAGTATAGCAAATGTTATGTGATGAGAGGGCAAGCCCCTAACTAGATGACTGACTGTATTTGATATATTGAAGTTGTATTCTGGCTGGCTGGCTAATTATTTCTTGGATCTAAATTAAGATGTTTTTGTTTTTAATGTGCGGCTGGACCGCAATTTAATTGTGTAACACCGTTAACCAGAGAGAGTGAGAGAGAGAGTGTGAGTGTGAGTGTGAGTGTGAGTGTGAGTGTGAGAGTGAGAGTGAGAGTGAGAGTGAGAGTGAGAGTGAGAGTGAGAGCTCTCGTTTCTCCTCCCATTCTCCTCTCTCCCGCTCGCTCCCCCTCCGCCCTCGCCTCTTTTCCTCCACCTCTCTCTCCTCTCTCTTCCCTCTCTCTCCCCCTCTCTCGCACCCTCTCTCGCGTCGCTCTCTCTCTTCTCTCACTCGCTTCTCT
>JACBWV010000730.1:823413-840527 GCA_013435795.1 Chlamydomonas sp. ICE-L | reverse complement strand
GATAGAAGAGAGAGAGCGAGAGAGAGAGGAGAGGAGAGAGAGGAGAGAGAGCTGGAGAGAGAGAGAGTGGGAGAGAGAGAGAGAGAAATGATTGTTATCAGAAGTATAATTAGGGATTAATTGTTATTATATTTATTATTAACAGGTGCAGGGTAGGCCACTCACCAGGTAGATCCCATCCGTCTGGACCTCCAGTCGGGAGCGCACAGAGCCTGGCAAAAAATCGTACGTCTTCTTGTACCTGCAAAAATGTCATAGACACATACATTTGAGTAGGCAGAGCAATACACAGGGAGCAGTACAATACACGGGCATAAATAGGAACATATAGTAGGCAGTACAATGCACAGGGCCTGGCAGGAAATAGTATGTCTCCTTGTACCCACATATAGTAGGCAGTACAATGCACAGGGCCTGGCAGGAAATAGTACGTCTTCCTGTACCCACATATAGTAGGCAGTACAATGCACAGGGCCTGGCAGGAATTAGTACGTCTTCCTGTACCCACATATAGTAGGCAGTACAATGCACAGGGCCTGGCAGGAAATAGTACGTCTTCCTGTACCCACATACAGTAGGCAGTACAATGCACAGGGCCTGGCAGGAAATAGTATGTCTCCCTGTACCCACATATAGCAGGCAGTACAATGCACAGGGCCTGGCAGGAAATAGTACGTCTTCCTGTACCCACATATAGTAGGCAGTACAATGCACAGGGCCTGGCAGGAAATAGTATGTCTCCTTGTACCCACATATAGTAGGCAGTACAATGCACAGGGCCTGGCAGGAAATAGTATGTCTCCTTGTACCCACATATAGTAGGCAGTACAATGCACAGGGCCTGGCAGGAGACAGTACGTCTTCTTGTACCCGCAATACCCAAATCCATCAAATATCATTCAGAGATTAAAATTGTCCATACTATTTATTTATTTATGCACGCACTCAGTGAAGATACAGGGCACGGCCAACCAAAAATACTCAAGGGTGAAAAGTGCAAAGGTAGCAAAGGGCTTAGAGGCATAAAGGGGATTCTTACTTAAATTGTGCTATGTGTGTGGGTGTGCTCATGTGTGTGTGTGGGCGTGTGTGCTCATGTGGGTGGGTGTCCATGTGTATGCGTGTGTCTCCATGTGTGTGTGAAAAGTGCAAAGGTGGTAAAGGGCTTAGAGACATGGGAGAATACATGTACATAGGGATAGGCATTATGCTATCATATGATATCATGTCATCGTATGATATCATATGATATCATGTCATCGTATGATATCATGTCATCGTATGATATCATATGATGCCGGCGGCCTGGCTAGGCTAAAGTTACCACTTACATACAATATCATATGATGCAATTTGTATGATATCATATGATATCATGCTCGCCTTTGGTCAGTATCATATAATTTGCCGATCCCTACATACACATATAGAAAGGCTTAGTAAGCTAATATGAGTGAATGAATCATATTAGTGAACTGTATTTAATATCAGTGAATTGTATTTAATATTAGTGAACATGGGGGCCATCAAGAAGTATTTTTTGGACGCACACGCTATAAAGTTTTTTTTGTGCCCTTACCCCCCCACACACACACACACTGGCTTAAAAGGCCAATATCTTCCTCACCAATAATAATTATGTAATGAAAGTAAGGTGCATACTGACCCTCACGTCGAGCTCTATCAGTTAGTCTTAAAACTTGGTTTGTCTTATGTGTAAGAGTATAAGCGACCCCTGCCCCACCACCACCGCCACCCTAGCACAACTCCCCCCCACCCACACACTCACAAAGTAACTCCGGTAACAACAAGTAAGCTGCAACTCAGCTGCAACTAGTGACTTTCATCTGCATTTACATTTTTTACTAAGTGTAGTTCAGGTGTGGTTCATAAATAACATCAGTCAGAGGCCGCTATTTGTCTAGCCTGATCCAGAAGGGCCACCGTGGCTGGAGGGGTCGCCATGGCTGGTTGTCAGGAAGCCCATTCTGAGCCCTGAGCTTGGAGAGTGGGTGCTGGCTGCCACATCTAGTAGTTGGCAATGTAGCAGCTGGTGGAGCACCAGACAATGGCTTGAAGAACTTGGAAAGGGGGGAAATGCCAGACTTGGACGCCTTGGCTGCCATGCACTGCTTGCTGGCCTGGTGCGACTTAAGGCTTGCCTTGTTGCTGGGAGGGCACTGGACCACGGCATTGCAGATGTTGCAAGTTGTCGTCAAGGGCTCGGGTGCGGAAGGCGCCTCGGCTCGAGTTGTGGGCGATTTGGCCTGGGCTGCTCTAGCCTTGGCCTCAGCCCTGGCCTTGACCTTGACCTTTTTTTTCATCCGTTGCTGTAAGCAAGCGCGGATTCCTGCTGCTTAAGCTTCCTACTGCTGAGACGGGAGCTCGTCGATCTGGTAGTGAAGTTCTGGTTGGCGTCCAGACTGGATGTACCTTACCGTACATCCACTTAATTACACCCTGGGTATAATCGAGCAACGACTGAAGATTCGTAACGCTTTCGTCCAGAGACTCTCTGCTTTCTTTGAGGCGTTTTCGATGGTGTGCTGCACGTTCGATTCTGGCCACAGACGAAGAAGTTGTGAAGAAATTTTGAGATCGGCCTCGACCCCCCCCCCTTTGGGACTTCCCCATATCTCAGCCCCCTGACACTTTTTTCCACTTTTTTCGACGGTTTCGGGGTCTGCGACCAAATCGGAGACGATTAACAGCGCGCGCCTCCCCACATACGTTTTGATGCCCCCCCGTAGTGAACTGTATTTAATATTAGTGAACTTTATTTAATATTAGTGAACTGTATTTAATATTAGACGGACGAGCCGTCTCGCCAGAACATGAATTAATTTGACAACTATTCTTATTGTGACACTATAATGATTTTAGTTTTTCAAACACTTATCCCTACATCAAACCCTAAACCCTAAACCCTTTGATCCCTACATCTAGACGCACCCAGTGCAGAAGAGAACAAGGTCTGCATTGAGGAAAGTACCATCCTTCAAGAAGACCCCATTGGGAACGAAGCAGTTGATTTCACCTGCACAGCAAATTGGATGCATGGATTGAACTGAATCCTGGGTGCCGCTGGTTTGTGTAAGGAGACCCACCTCCTGGGGTGAAATACCTTTCACAACTAAAAAATAAATGATGGATGGAAACAATAGTTGATTTTTACCTGCACAGCACATTGGATACATATATTGCTGGAAACAAAAGTTGATTTCACCTTCACAGCACATCGGATGCATGGATTGATGGAAACAAGCGGAAAAAGGAAAACAAAGGATAGGATAGGATAGGAGAGGATAGGAGAGGATAGGAGAAGATAGGAGAGGAGAGGATAGGATAAGAGAGGGTAGGATAGGATAGGAGAGGGTAGGATAGGATAGGATAGGATAGGATAGGAGATGAGATGGATGAGAGATGAGATGAGAGATGAGAGATGAGGAGATGAGGAGACGAGGATGAGAGGAGAGAAGCCCACAGAGGTATGGACTCGACGAGGATGAATGAGGAGCAAGAGCAGGAGAGCGAGGGAGAGGAGAGAGGAAGATCCAGAGGAGTAGAGAGGCAGACGTGAAGGAGAGAGAGAGGAGAGAGGAGAATGGCGAGAGGAGAGAGGAGTACTGAGAGCGTTTGAGGCTTGGGAGCGGACTGGGAGAAGAGATGGCAGAAGAGAAGAGACCTGTAGGAATGATGGAGGGAGGAGAAGGAAGATGACGAGGAGGAGAGGGTAGAGAGGAGGTGGTAGTAGGAGAAGAGACGGAGAGAAGAATGAGGGAGAGGGGACGATGAGGAATCAGATGCGAAGGAGGGATGGGAGAGGAGAAGGGAGAGGAGAGGAGAGAGGGAGGAGGAGGGGGGAGGTTTTTTTTTCGGGACAGGAGGAGAGAGGAGAGGAGGAGAGAGGAGAGAGGAGAGAGGAGAGAGGAGAGAGGAGAGAGGAGAGAGGAGAGAGGAGAGGATATGGGAGGAGAGGAAGGAAAGGGGAAGGGAAGGAAAGAGGAAGGGGACGGGGAAGAGGAGACAAAGGAATCCAGAAGGAAAGGGAAGGGAAAAGGAAAGAAAGTGGAAAGTGTTAAGTGTGGACCAGGTACAATTCTGGCGACATACGAAAACTAGAACTGTACCCACCTCTAATAGTTGTCACTTCTTTTTCGGAAATCATCTTGTCAATTGTGTTGTTGAGGATCTGCGGGATGGGACCAGAATTACATTGATTACAAGGTATATTAGCCTCAGCTGCTTACTGTCTGGAAGCGGAGTAAACATGGGAAAACTTTTTTGTTTGGTGTCGCAGTAGTATAAACACTACTGCAACACAATCCTGAAGTCCTGGGTACAGAATGCAATCATATATATATTGCGGGAATGGCAAATCATACGACGTTGACCAAAGACGAGTATGATATCATATGATATCATACAAAAATCAAGTGATTTAATATCATATGATATGATGGCCCAGGCCAAAGTTACCTAGTCAGACAGCCGGCATCATATGATATCATATGATATCGTATGATGACATGATATCGTATGATGACATGATATCATATGATATCATATTGCATATTCCTATATATATATACAGTTTATAGCCATTCAGCGGATGATTTGGGTTCAAGGTTTCTGAAGAACCCGGACTTCGTACATGAAATCGAGAATTTGGCCTGGAAATCCGAGAATTCTCGCGAGAATTCTCGATTATTGGCCTGAGATTCTGAGAACCAAGTCCGAAGTACTAAGTGTGCTTCCCAAATCATCTAGAATTGCTATCAAGACATGCCCTGGAGGGGAGGAAGACCCAGTGGCACCATACGCTTTTTTGTTGTGTGACTCGCCACAAATTGAGCGACTTGGTGGGAATGCAGTGCGACACACTGCCCCCTGGGCATTTCTTGCTCATTTCGCCCGACAGGATGGCGACGGAATGGGGACGCGTTGCCAAAAAGAAAGATGGCACAACACCCCTCATTGTTCAATGTAGAGGGGGTCAAGTCCCTCTTCCAACCCTCCCTCCAGCCATCAGGCGCAACAATAACACACCTTCGGGCCAAACCTGAAGCTAGCCAGTGTGTCTAAAAGCTAGCATAACAGGCATTCCAAAGCAGCTGTAATTTTTGGGATCGACTCAGTTGCTGGCTAATGAAGCTGGGTGGAAGCTGCTACGTGTAGCCCCAAAAAGAAGCAGTGCAGACAACCAGTATTTGTCATTTGTTCTCCCAAGCCCTCCTGTCCACAGCCCCCCCCCCCCCCCCCCCCCCCCCCCCCCCCCCCCCCCCCCCCCCCCCCCCCCCCCCCCCCCCCCCCCCCCCCCCCCCCCCCCCCCCCCCAAAAAAAAGCAGTGCAGACGACCAGTAATTGGTTTCGCAGACCGTCTGTGCCTGAGCTTGGACTACTGCGCAGTCCGACAGCACGGAGGTTGTTATAGCTAAAGCTATCATCCGACTTTGTTTGAAGGTCTAGAGGGGTAAATAATTATACCTAAACTTTTGTTAAACTGGCCTGACATGTAGGCCCTAATTGTTTAGAAACCTTAAAACAATCTATGTACCTGTCCATTATGCTGCGTGCTGGTGCTGTTTTTGACATGCCAAGCTACTCAGCTCCTCCCCCTACCCCCCCCCCCCCCCCCCCACACACACACACACACACACCCAAACCCACAAAAACAACCCCTGTACCTATCCATTATGCTGGGTGCTGGTGCTGTTTTCGACATGTCAAGCTACTCAGCTCCTCACTCCCCACCCACCCACACCCACACCTCCACCCACCCACCCCACCCACACAGCCACCCACCCACCCCATCCACAAAGCCCCCCAACGGCCACCCCACCCCACCCACAAAGCCACCCAACGGCCACCCACCCACCCCTTCGCATCCACACCCACATAAAAACAACCTATGTACCTGTCCATTGTAGAACAGATCTGCTGGCAGAGACAGTACTGGCTTCAAACTGTCTTCAAGAGAGAACTGTTCAGTGATCAGTCGCTCAGCCGCGGCCCAGAACAGACGCTTGAACGGCCGCGTGGGAGCTGCTAACTTCTGGGTCACGGAGCTTTTCGAGTAGTAGGGCGGCAGTGTGAGAGAGATGGCCCGAGTGCAAAGAATGCTGTGTATTGAGCGACTGCCTAGGACACGGGGGACGGGCCAATGTACCTGGGTAGGAGGGCGGAGGGAGGTGGAGGGTGGGTGATGTGGGTTTGGGTGCAGGTTCGAGGGCGGAGGGTGGTTGAGGGTGGGTAGGGTATGGAAATGTGTGTGGGGGTAGGAGGGCGGAGGGTGGTGGAGGGTGGGTGATGTGTGGCAATGTATGTGTGGGCGGGTTGGGGGTGGGTAAGGTGGGGTGGACATGTGGCCAGCTCTGCGACAGCTCTCCACTACAGTCATACAGTGATCCAGAACATATGTAACTAAGGAACGGCGATAGGATATCATATGATATCATGGCATCATATGATGCCGGCAGACTGACTAGGCAAAAGTTGCCATTTATATACAATATAATAAGATACAAGTTGTATGATGTCATATGATATCATACTCGCCTTTGGTCAATATCATATGATATACCCAGGGATGTCTTTTCCCGCTATATATATCGATCGCTAGTTTTGACCCAATTTTAGAGAAACTATCGCTATAAAAAAGTAAAAACGAAAAAACCAATTGCCCCTAAGCAGCCCTAGAAGCTAGAAAGGGACACAAAAAGCTACAAAAAGCTCTAAAATGCTACAAGGCTACGAATGCTAAATGTAGAGCTTTTTGTAGCTTTTGTAGCTCCTTGGAGGAGACATGAAAACAAGAAGCTAGAAAAAAACCACTTTCAGATTTAAAAAAAAGTGGATATGCCAGTCCCTATCCATGACCCACCTGTCTATACAACATGGTGACTGATGCGGCCAGCTTCGTAACGGCTACCTCACCAACACAGTCTGCAGCCGTCTTGCCTACGCCCAGAGGTGAAAGGTTATGAGCCATTGTGTGTTTTACTTGGTGTGTGTGTGTGTGAATTGGTCGTTGTCTTTGTGTGTGTGTGACTTGGTGTGTGTGACTTGGTCGTTGTCTTAGTGTGTGTGGACTTCTGTGATGTAGGTCTGTGGGCATGGGCATCATGTGATTTCAAAGTAAGATTTCAAAGGAAGTTCAGGATTGGCATCATGTGATATTTGAATGTACACTGAAGTCTTTAGCGTCGCAGGCGCAGGCGACGCTGCATAGAACTTGTTTTAGCACATTTGACAGTTAAGATGACAACTTGAAGAAAAAAGGAAAAGCGAAACCAGGGTCTGCGTAAACCTCTTCGACCCTCTTCGTTGCGCACGAAGAGAGTGAAAGATGGTCGAAGAAGGTAGAAGAGGTTTACGCGGACCCTGGTTTCACTTTTCCTTTTTTCTTCAAGTTGTCATCATAACTGCCAAACGTGATATATGCGAGACGTAATTATCAAAACCTGATTTCCCAATCTGGGAACAAAATGATTCCATTACATTCCTTGACATGCAACCCAGAGTGGAAGGTCGTGAGAAGTTGCCTTTGATTATCAAGGATTGTATGAAGAGATTGGATCAAATACATTGTGATAAGAATGCTTTCATTTTGATTGGTTGCGTTCCTGCTTAAGACGGCGAGCAGACTTCGCGTAAGGCTGGAGCCATGTAACCAAGTTCAACTCCTGGATACCTACATCACCACTCTCTGCAACTCCTTCAAGGCTGGAGCCATGTAACCAAGTTCAACTCCTGGATACCTACATCACCACTCTCTGCAACTCCTTCAAGGCTGGGGCCATGTAACCAAGGTCCTTGCATTCAATTGTTCTCTCTTTCCTCTCGCCGCTTTCAAATGTGAATATATCGTCATGAGAATGTCTTCAACGTAGACTCTAGACCAGAGACCCCTCTGCCCGGAAAGAAGCGTTAAATCCCCCCCCCCCCCCCCCCCCCCCCCCCCCCCCCCCCCCCCCCCCTCCCCCCCAACCAACCAAGTTAAAGTTAAACTTCTTACCTGCGCCTACTATGATCACAAGTTAGCCATGTAACAAAAATCAAGTTCACGTTCTTGCCTGCGCCCACTATGATCACATGTTCGCCCAATACGATCACATGTTCGCCATGTAACCAAGTTCAAGTTCAAGTTCAAATTCTTTCCTGCGCCCACTATGATCACATGTTCGCCCAGAACGATCACATGTTCGCCATGTAACCAAGTTCAAGTTCAAGTTCTTGCCTGCGCCCACTATGATCACATATTCGCCCAGTACAATCACATGTTCGCCATGTAACCAAGTTCAAGTTCAAGTTCAAGTTCTTGCCTGCGCCCACTATGATAACATGTCGGCCCTTAGCAATGGAGACGTCGGCAAAGTCCATGGAGTGGATCTTCACTCCTTGGAACAGCTCGGACCTAGGGATGTCAGGGATGAAGGGCTCGCTGCAGATGCCTGTTGAAATGACGGCATAGTCGGCATTCACCTTGAACTGCTTGTCCTGAGGGTGAGGGGCGTATAGATGGGGGTGCATGAGAGTGGTGGGAGCATAGGGGGGGGGGGGGGGGGGGGGGGGGGGGGGGGCATTAGTCCAGACCTAGGGATGTCAGGGACGAAGGGCTCGCTGCAGATGCCTGTTGAAATGACGGCATAGTCGGCATTCACCTTGTACTGCTTGTCCTGAGGGTGAGGGGTGCATGAGAGTGGGGGGGGGCATCAGTGGGGGGGCATGGGGGGGGGGGGGGGGGGGGGGGGGGGGGGAATGGGGCATAAGTGGGAGTGAATGAGGATGGGGGTGCATGAGAGTGGGGGTGCATGAAAGTGGTTTGTGGAACAGCTCAGACCTGGGAATGTCAGGGATGAAGGGCTCGCTGCAGATGCCTGTTAAATGGCGGCATAGTTGGCATTTGCCTTGCACTGCTTGTCCTGAGGGTGAGGGGTGCATGGGTGGGGGAGCATGAGAGTGGTGGGGGCATTAGTGGGGCATAGGTGGAGGTGCATGGGGTGGTGGGGGCTTAAGTGTGGGTGCATTATTGGGGGTGCATGGGAGTGGGGATGCATAAGGAGTGCATGCGGGGTTTAGGGTTCACCCTCCTCCCAACTCTCTCCTCCCACCCCACCCACACCCAGCCCCCACCAGATTACCTGGTCAGTGTCGTGATACTCAGTGGTCCATCTACACTGCATGGAGCCTTCAAGCTCAGTCCAACCCACACACACCTCCACTCCACCCACCTCCCAACCCAACCCTCACCTCCCACCCACCTCCCAACCCAACCCTCACCTCCCACCCAGCCCCCACAATCATACCTGAACAGGGTCGTGATACACGGCGGTCCATCTTCACTGCATGGAACCTTCAAGCTCAGTCCACACCACACCCACCCTACACTCCATTCACTCCCACCCTACCATAACCTCCCCACCCACCACCCAACCACCCCACCACCCACCCCTCCCATCCCAACCTCACTCCACCCACTCCCAACCCAGCCCTCACCTCCCACACCACCTCCAACCCAACCTTCACTCCAACAAAAGAATAAAAAAAAATAGACTAATCACGGAAAAAACAAAAGAAAAAAAACAAAAAGGAGAAACGAAAACAAAAAGCAAAAAAAAAAAAGAACAAGAAAAAAAAAGAAAAAAAAAAAAAAAAGAAAAGAAAATAAAAAAGAAAAAAAAAAAAGAAAAGAAAAAAAAAAGAACAAAATAAAAAGAAAGAGAAAAAAAACGCAAAACAAAAACTAATAAGAAAAAAAACAAAAATGGAAAAAAAAAAAAAACGAAAAAGACAAAAACAAAAAGAAAAAAAAAAAAAGCAAAGAAAAAACAAAAGAACAAACCTACAAAAAAGAAAAGCAAAAAAAAAAGAAAAAAAAAAAAAGAAAAGAATAAAATAAAACGAAAAAAAAATAGAAGAAGAAAAAAAAAAGAAAAAAAAAAATAGAACGGGACAAATCTCCTAAAATCTATAAGGAAAGCAAAACAAAAAGTGGAAGGGGAAAAAAAAGAGAAAAAAATAAAAAAGAAAAGAAAGAAATACAAGAAAAACAAAAAAAGCAAAAGAAAAAAAAACGCAAAAAAAAAAAAAGAAAAGAAAAAAAATAAAACGAATAAAAAAAAAAAGAAAAGAACACCAAAGAAAAGACTAAAAAAAAAACAGAAGGGAAAAAAAAAAGAAAAAAAAAAAAAGCAAAAGAAAAAAAAAGAAAAAAAAAAAAAGAAAAGCACAGAAAAAAAGAACAAAAAACAAAAAGTAAAGGAAAAAAAAAAAGAAAAAAAAAAAACGGAAAAGAAAAAAAAACGAAACCTAAAAAAAAAAGAAAACGAAAAACAAAGATAAAAAAAAAAGAAAAGAAAAAAAAACGAAAAAAAAAAAAAGACCCAAGAAAAAAAAAGAAAAAAATAAAAAACAGAAAAAGAAAAAAAAAGAAAAAATCAAAAAGAAAAGACAAAAAAATGAAAAAAAAAAAGAACGAAAAGAGCGAAAAACAAAAAAAAAAAAGAAAAAGAAACAAAAAACGACAAAAAAAAACAAGAAAGAAAAAAAAAAGACAAAAAAAAAAAGAAAAGAAAAAAAAAAAAAAAAAAAAAAAGAAAAGAAAAACAACAGACACAAAAAGAAAAAAAAGAAAACTAAAAAAAACCGGACAAAAAAAAGCAGGGAACAAAATAGCAAAGCAAAAACATAAAAGAAAAAAAAAAGTAACAAAAAAGAAGAAAGAAAACAACAAAAGAAAAAACAAAAAGTAAAAGACAAACACAAAGACCAAAAAACAAATAAGAAAAAAAAAGAAAAAACAAAAACAGAAAGAAAAAAAAACGAAAAAAAAAAACGAAAAGCCACAACAAAAAGAACAAACACCAACCCGTCACATAACACACCAATTAAAAACCAAAACAGAACGAAAAAAAAACATCAAAAACCAAAACGAAAAGAAAAAAACAAAAGAAAAAAAAAAAAATAACAGACAACACACCTCCCAAACACAAACAATCACCTCCCACACCACCTCACCAACCAAAAAGCCAACTACACACACAAAGAACAACCCCAAACCTAAACTCAAACACACCTCCCAACCCAAAACTACCAGACCACACAAATCAAAACACAAACACGTAACCTCACACACACGTACCAACACAACCCTCATTGTCCACACAACTCCAACCCCCAACCCTCATTACCACACATCTAACAAACCCCAAACCTCACCTCCCGCACACCGACAAACCCAACCCTCACAGACCACAAACCTCACAACCAAACCCTCCCTCCCACACAAACAATACCAACCCAACCCTCACCTCCCACACACCTCCCAACCCAACCCTCACCTCCCACACACCTCCCAACCCAACCCTCACCTCCCACACACCTCCCAACCCAACCCTCATTTCCCACACACCTCCCAACCCAACCCTCACCTCCCACACACCTCCCAACCCAACCCACCTCCCACATCACCTCCAACCACCTCACCCTCACACAACTCCCAACCCAACCAGAAAAGATAAAAAAAAAAGAAAGAAAAAAAAAAAACAGAAAGGAAATAAAAAAAGAATAAAAAAAAAAAAGAAAAGAAAAAAAAAAGAAGAAAAAAAAAAAAAGAAAAGAAAAAAAAACGAAAAAAAAAAAAAGAAAAGAGAGAAAATTAAGAACCAAAAATAAAAACGAAAAGAAAAAAAAAGAAAAAAACACAAAGAAAGAAAAAAAAAAGTTTAAAAAAGAAACGAAACGAAAAACAAAGAAAAAAAAAAAAAAAGAAACGAAAAAAAAAATAAAAAAAAAAAAAGGAAAAGAAAAAAAAAAAGAAAAAACCAAAACGAAAGAAAAAAAAGTAAAAACCAAAAAGAAATGCGAGTCACACAGAAAAACAAAAACGAAATGCAAAAAAAACGAAAAACACAAAAGAAATACAAAAAAAGAACCAACAAAACCGAAAATCAAACACAAAAGGAGACAAAAACAACACGAAACTCCCACACACCTCCAAAAAAAACATCACCTAACAAACACGCCCAAACCAACCTCATTTACCAAAAATCTCCCAAACCCCACAAGAACCGCCCACACAACATCCAAACCAACCCTCAACCTCCCACAAACAGCAAAACCCAACCCTAAACCGCCCACACACCTCCCAAACCCAACCCTCAACTCCCACACCCTCCCAACCCAAACTCATTTCCCAACACCTCCCAAACCACCATCACCTCCCCACACCACCTTCCCAAAACCCAAACCCTACCTCCCACACACCTCCTCCCCCCCAAACCCAACCCTCACTCCCACACACTCCCAACCCCAACCCTCACCTCCCAAACCTCTCAACCCAACCCTCACCTCCACACACCTCCCAAACCAACCCTCACCTCACACCACCTCCCCAACCCCAACCATCACTCCACACCGCCAGCCCCCAACGGCATACATGGTCGTATCATGATACACAGCAGTCCATCTGCGCTGCATGGAGCCCTCAAGCTCACTCCATCCCACACCCACCTCCACTCCACCCACCTCCCAACCTCACCTCCCACACTACCACCTACAACCAACCCTCACCTCCAAAACACTACCCACCTCCAACCCAACCCTAAACCTCCAACACACCACCCAGCCCTCACCAAGCTATAAATGGTCAGTATCCTGGACACAAGCAGCCATCTACGCTGCATGGAGCCCTCAAGCTCACTCCCACCCCAGCACCCACCTCCACTCCACCACTCCCACCCTCACCTCCCACCACCAACCCCTCAACCTAAAATAACAAAAACTACCCACCTCCCAACCCTGCACCTCCCACCAATAACCACCTCCCAACCAACCCTAACCTCCCACCCACACCCACCTCCCAACCCAACCCTCACCTCCCACCCATACCCACCTCCCAACCCACCCTAATCACACCCACCTCACAACCCAACCTCACCTCCCAACCACTACACACCTTCCCAACCCAACCCTCACCTCCCACCACCGCCAGCCCCCACCAGCATACCTGGTCAGTATCATGATACACGCAGTCCATGTGCGCTGCTGGAGCCCTAAAGCTCGCTCCACCCACACCCACCTTCCACTACACCACCTCCCAACACTCACATTACACCACCACCCACATCCCAACCAAACCTCAACTCCCACCCACCACCACCTCCCACCAACACACACCTTACCAACCACACCCAACCCAACCCTCACCCCTCCCACCCACCACGCCACCACCCAACCCACCCTCACCTCCCACACACCTCCCAACACTCACCTCCCAACCCACCCACCGTCCCACAAGCGTACCTGAACAGTGTTGTGATACACAGCAGTCCATCTACGTTGCATGGAACCCTCAAGCTCCTTCAGATGCAGTAGCTTGCAGTTAAAATGCAGGACCTTGTACAAATCAAAGTGCCTGGCATATGCCTTCACATAGGCGTGCACCTGCACCAATGCATACAAACCCATCGCAATACGTTAATGTGGTGAGGGCTAGTGTGGTGAGTGAATAAAGTCATGTGGCTGTCGTATCCAGGGTACTTCTGGCGCGCTGCCTTTTTGAGCCCCACTGCGCGTTTTGCGCAATTTTTTGCATCCCCCTGTGGGCGCAGCAAGCAATTTGTGCGCTTTTTGCACTACAAAGCGCAGTTTTTGTTGTTTCAAGTGCGCGATAGCGCTGGCCAATGTGGTCAATGGAAGTACCCTGGTGGTGAGTGAATAAAGTCATATGGCTATCGTATAACCAAGTTCCTTCAGATGCAGTAGCATTCAGTTAAAATGCATGACCTTGAACAAATCAAAGTGCCTGGCATGGCATGACCTGGCATGACCTTGAACAAATCAAAGTGCATGAATGTGGCATGACCTTGAACAAATGTGGCATGACCTTGAACAAATGTGGCATGACCTTGAACATGTGGCATGACCTTGAACAAATCAAAGTGCATCAATGTGGCATGACCTTGAACAAATGTGGCATGACCTTGAACATGTGGCATGACCTTGAACAAATGTGGCATGACCTTGAACATGTGGCATGACCTTGAACAAATCAAAGTGCATCAATGTGGCATGACCTTGAACAAATCAAAGTGCCTGGCATATACCTTCAAGCAGGCCTGTACCTGTACCAATGCATACGCCAATTCCATCATATGGAATGAATGACCTTGTGTGTACCTGCACCAATGCAAACACCCCCAAATCGCAATACGTCAATCACAGCTTGTTGCAGTTAAGTCCATGGATGCGTGCAGGTCAAAGTGTCTGGCATATGCCTTCACATACGCGTGTACCTGCACCAATGCAAACAACCCCAAATCGCAATACGTCAATCACAGCTTGTTGCAGGTAAGTCAATGGATGCGTGCAGGTCAAAGTGTCTGGCATATGCCTTCATGTAGGCGTGTACCTGCACCAATGCAAACAACCCCAAATCGCAATACGTCAATCACAGCTTATGGCTGTACTCAAATCAAGTTACTTCCCCTCATGGGGTGAAATTACTGTCATCATACGAATGATGTCATATCCCAAAAAATGCAGTAGCTTGCAGGGTACTACTTCTTGCCAAATTGGTCAGCGCTTAAAGCGCACAAACGTCAAATTGGTCAGCGCTTTTTAGTGCAAAAAGCGCAAAAAATGCGCGTTGCGTTGCGCCCACAGGGGGTTGAAAAAACTGCGCGAAACGCACAGAGGGGCTCAAAAAGACAGCGCGGCACCGCGCTGCCGCGCGCGCTTAGTAGTACCCTGGTAGCTTGCAGTGAAGTCCTTGGATTAGTGCAGGTCAAAGTGTCTGGCATATGCCTTCATGTAGGCGTGTACCAACACCAATGCAAACACCCCCAAATCGCAATACGTCAATCACAGCTTGTTGCAGTTAAGTCCATGGATGCGTGCAGGTTAAAGTGTCTGGCATATGCCTTCACATACGCGTGTACCTGCACCAATGCAATCAACCCCAAATCGCAATACGTCAATCACAGCTTGTTGCAGTTAAGTCCATGGATGCGTGCAGGTCAAAGTGTCTGGCATATGCCTTCACATACGCGTGTACCTGCACCAATGCAAACAACCCCAAATCGCAATACGTCAATCACAGCTTGTTGCAGTTAAGTCCATGGATGCGTGCAGGTCAAAGTGTCTGGCATATGCCTTCATGTAGGCGTGTACCTGCACCAATGCACACATCAATACCTTCATATGAAATGAATGACCTTGTATGCACCTGCACCAACGCAAACAACCGCAGAGCAATACGTCATATTGTTGTTGTTTAAAAGGCAACACATGAAAAGTGAAGACAAGCTGTGGCATCACACACCACAACACACACACTCCATACACGGATGACTCCAGTCGACAGGATCTGGTACCACACACCAAACACCACACACGCACACACCAACACCACACACCACCCACACATCCTGCAAACACAGCTACATCTAGTCAACAGGATCTGGCACCACACACCACACACACCCCTCCCCTCTGCACACCCACACACACCCACACATCCTCCATACACAGCTCATTCAGTCAAACAGGATCTGGCACACACAACAAACACCACCCCTCCACCCTACACACCCACACCAAAACACACCCACACATCCTCCATACACAGCTACATCCAGTCAACAGGATCTGGCACCACACACCACACCCACCCCTCCCCCCTACACACCCACCCACACCCACACATCCTCCATACACAGCTACATCCAGTCAACAGGATCTGGTACCAAACACACACACAAAGATGCCCCCTCCCCCCCCCCCCCCCCCCCCACACCACACACACAACACACACACACACACACCACACACACACACACAAACACACACAAACCACACACCACCCCACCCCTCCCCCCACACACACAAACACAAGTCCTCCATGCACATATGCATTCCAGGTAACAGGACCCAGACCAAACGCACCTGCTTCCCTGTTGGGTGCCGTGTATCAGGCTTCAAGTCTTCAGGCTAGGGGAAATCAGGGAATTGAGTACATATACCACCCCCCAACCACCACACACTGCTGAGGGCAGGCCACTATCTGATTCCCCCCCCCCACCGCCCCCCCCCCCCCCCCCCCCCCCCACCCCCCCTCAACACAACACACACCTGCTTCCCGTGGGTGCCGCGTGGCTGTGTCAGGCTTCAAGTATTAGGCTTAGGGAAATCAGTAATTGGTACATCTCCCACCCCCCCACACACACCACACACACAACTGCTGAGGCAAGGCCACTATCTGATCCCCCCCACACACACACACACACACACACACACACACAACAACACCTGCTTCCCTGTTGGGTGCCGTGCGTCAGGCTTCAAGTCTTCAGGGTAGGGGAAATCGGGGATTGGTACATCTCCCACCCACCCCACAAACACCCACACCCACACACACCACACACACACAAACGCACCTGCTTTCCTGTTGGGTGCCGTGTATCAGGCTTCAAGTCTTCAGGGTAGGGAAATCAGGGATTGGAATATCCCAACCACCACCACAAAACACCCACACCACACACACACACAACGCACGGGAACGGTGAATTGGTACATCTCCCATTGACTGATAGATATAGGTGCAGTTATTTGTCAGGGATGCAAGTGTATTTTTGGGTTTTGGGTTGTTGGTTTTGTTGGTTTTTGTTGTGGCTGGTTTTGGAATGTTACTGCGTGATGTTGGGGTGGTTTGGGTTGCTGTGCTGCTGTGCTGCTGGTGCTGGGGATGCTGGTGTTGTTGTTGCTGGCGCTGGTAGGGTTGTTGTGTTGGTGGCTGGTGTTCTGGTGTGTCGGTGTGTTGGAGGTGGTTGGAGTGTTGGAGTGTTGGTGTGTTTGGTGGTGGTGTGGTGGTGTGTTGGTCTGGTTGCTGGTGGTGTCAGGGGTGCTGGTGTCTTGGTGGTGGTCGGTGTTGGTGTTGGTGTGGTGTGCTGTTGGTGTTGGTGGTATTGGTGGTGTTTGGTGGTTTTGGTGCGGTGGTATTAGGGGTTTTGGTGGGTTGGTGGTGTCGGTGGGGGTGTTGGTGGGGGTGGTGGTGTTTTTGGTGGTGTCGTGGTGGTGTGGTGTTGGTGGTATTGGTGGTGTTGGTGTTTGGT
>JACBWV010000730.1:735913-818413 GCA_013435795.1 Chlamydomonas sp. ICE-L | reverse complement strand
TAGTCGGACGAGCCGTCTCACCAGAATTTTGAATTTATTTGAAAACTAATGTTATAGTGACACTGTAATAATATTAGTTAATATTAGTTTTCCAAACACTAATATTAGTTGCCGTTCCCCACCAAGTAGAGCACCACTTGAGCATGCGTTGCACTCTGTTTATGTTTTGGGCTAGGCAGCTGTCAGCCAGATTCATTAGCCAGCCACTGGGTTGACCCCCAAGAAACATGACATCCACTGCTTATTGTTTGGGCTACGCAAGGCAGCTTTCAGCCAGATTCATTAGCCAGCTGCTGGGTCAAGCCCAAAGCTTGCAGCTGCATTGGAGTGCCTGCCACGTCACCTGAAAAACTGAAAAACAAACTGTGAACAACCTAAGACTAAGAGAACAGCGTACACAAGAAAGTGAGGCCCTCTGCCACACAGACACACAGACACATGCACACACACAGACACATGCACACATGCAAACGAACAAACACACAGGAAAATGCACGTACATACACACTAACACACATACTCAAACACACATAAATACACAGACAAACACACAAACACACACACACAAAAACACAAACACGGACACAAACATATAAACACAAACACGCACACACAAACACACACAAACACACACAAACACACACATAATCAAACACACAAAGACACACACAAACATACTAAAACACACACGTAAACACACAAACAAACACACTCAAGCACCGTGATGGACCTAGCACTTGTTTTGGCTCCACAAAGCAACCCCCCAAAGACTATGAAGTAGCACCGCCTGCGTATACATTTTAACACTGAGGTACACATTTTAGCACTTGTGCTACATGTAGCACCTTACATAAAACCCTGCCCAAGGCCTACTGAGGTGCCTGGAGTTTTCTGCATTTCTTTCTTTCTACAACTGCTGCAACGACAGTACTTGATACCCAGTAGTCACCTGCCTTCCTCTTCAATTCAAACGCGATTGCGGCTCTGATCGCAACGAGCGAGGCATACGCGCCAGGTCAGATAGAGTGTTACGTTTTCGCTTTGCCCTGCAGAAGACTGCTCTCTGTGAACGAGTGGCGGGGAGATACTAAGGCGATGATCACACCGGAAACGTAATTCATTACAAGTAGGAAGTAGGAATATCAGAAAATGTGGTCTACGCACCTCCAACGTCGGGGCCGCTTTCTAGAACCATGACTTGGAAACCGGCACGGAGCAAATGCCTGGCTGCTTGTAACCCTGCAACCCCAGCTCCAATCTGCACAAAATCAAACGGAGAGATAAGGGTTGAGCGGAATTCAAGTCGGCTAAAAACAAATTATCTTGGTAGACAGCTGATCAATTCGTGCGCTCAGTACAACACTTGTGCATATAGCAGACGAGAAAGAGCAAAGCAAAAGAGTCCAATTCTGGGGGTTGCATGCCAGAGAAGCCCGAGTCCTACCCGCCTAAAATGCAGGCTGGGGATGATGAAAGGGAGACATACCACGATAATTTTCTTGATGGCGAAGGGATGGAAGAGTGGCTGCGTACCCAGAGCCACCCGAGAATCCGACTTCTTATTGTGTTCCTTGAACTCCCCGTGATCCTGGGAGTTGTTGAGCTCCCTCAGTTCATTAGCCTCTTTGCGTTCCTCCATGCTCGGTCGGAGAGGTACAAGCATAACGGAAGTCCCAGATAGCTTCACAGCGCTTTGGCAAAAAGACAGAATCAATGGACCAACTGCATATTGCGGGTGGATTCGAGGAACGGTGGACAAACGGTGCCTTGAAGGCGGTAGAGGAGCGGTACTTATTCGAGCGCTGCTAGAGGAAGAAAAAAATAATTGCGCAAGGAAGCTGCTAGAGGAAGAATTACGTAATTTAATGTACTAGCACGGGAAGATATTTGTGCGGACCGAAGCCAGTCAGTTATAAGACAGTTGGCTGACGTGTCAGACTTCGTCTCAGTCCAGGTCACGTACACGGCGCTTTCGAGTGGCGCTTTCTTGACAGGGGGGGGAGTTTCGTTATCATCAGGGGGGCCAGGAAATTTCAGAGTACTGAAACCGAGCATTTCGACTGTCTCGGAACCAGACTCTCTGGGCTGGACGTCAGCCAGACCTTCGCCTTCGTACGAGCGGCAGTTGTGCGGGGGAACTCTCGCGCGCAACGCGTTTCTAATTCTGGTACAGTGCGCTGTAAGTTCGCCACACAGCACGATATATCGTATGTAACCGTAGCGTCAAGAAAGACTGCGCATGTAACAATATCCTGCGCCTGCGTATGTAACAATACCCTTTCGATTCCTTCATATCGTACGATAAACACGATGACTGGAAATATCTTGCGATGTCAGTTCACGTTATCGTAATATAATGAAACCTACTGTTTGGATCAAACCTGGCATTGTACCGTTTGAAGTTTTACATACGGAACATTTTATTAGCGGTACATTGTCAATTTGTCAGAGACAGGCCATTGTTGTCCAGACATTATGGCACTGCTCGAAGTACTGAATGCCGATGTTACTGCAGATGACGGCAAGCAGCCTTAACAGGCTGCAGCCATGCATGTAGGGTATGTAACCAAGGTAAAGTATTCTGAGGCTGAGCAGGCCCGAGCGAGCCAACACCTGAGTGGGCGAATTATAGGCTTGTAGAAACCGCTACTTGGTCGGCCCTGGCCGAGTAATGTATCGCTACCAACAACCATAGTTCCTTGGGTGTTTTTCTGTATGGTTGTTTACACGGGAGTATGGGATCTGTCGCATGAGCAGTTATGTCTGCCACATGCCCGGCAATATCTCCAGACCCAGCAGTACAGCAGTTTGTGCAGACGCAGTAAATAAGCAGTACGTCTTGTTACGAGGCAGGATGTTGAGGAGGCCAGCCCGTTTGCTTTCACTGGAGCCAACCACCAATAAGGAGGGAGGGGGGGGGGCAGGGGGTAGGACAATGGCCTTCCTGAGATTGGCTGGCCATACCGGAGCTCTGTTTTCCCCCTTCCGACCCACTTTTCAGGCCATTTTGTAATACCGCACTTTTTTTCTTTTTTCTTCAAAAACCTCCGGTTTTGACAGCACTTGGGGTTTTTACCTTCCGGTTTTTCCCCCCCACTTTCAGGCAACAGTTTGGGGGCATTTTTACAAAAAAAAACGAAGTTGACAGTTGTAATACATATGAGGCATGAAGATCACTAAAATCAGCAACTTGGAGCCTTGGGTTGGTTGCGAACCCTGTAACTATCCATTTATAGCCAAACTATAAAATGTGCCTGACCACAGGCCCAATTTATATTTAGCAAAGCTACTTCACCACCTTAATTTAACTTAACTGGCAAGCCACATTGCAGTCAACTTTCATAAAGCAGAGCTGAAAAACCTGGTCATGTAAATGTCACCAGCTTGGGAATAGATCTGGCATTCACAACAGAAGTTTATTTATTTGGACAAAATAATTCCTACACAGCTACTACTTGGAATAAGCTGCAGCATCTACAGTCCCTCAAGGAAAGGGTCCACTTCGTTGTCATTCATCAGGGGAGGCATGCCAGCAATGACCTCATCGTCATCGGAGACGGGGTCCCTATCAGACTCATCACTCTCACTGCTGAGCTCACTCATCTCATCATCATCGTCCTCATCTACACCAGACTCCGCCTCAGAGTTAGTCACAAACTCGTCGTCGTACTCCTCCTCGTCGAAGGCGGCAGGGTCATCAAACGAAGGAAGGAAGCAAGAAGGTAAGTTAGGTTATTGACAGTGAGTTTCAGGTATTTCATGACGTTGCATTGTTGACTGAGTCTGGAACTATTACTACATGCTAGTCTCTGCGAATTTCAACTAGCAGCAAAGGGTCAAGTGGCTGGCAATGCAGATGGGCTGCCACTGTTACACATGTGGATGCAAAGTTGTAGAACCAGATCTGGAGTTCGTAAGGCAGTAGGGGACTGTGAATTTCAACTAGCAGCAGGGGGTCAAGTGGCTGGCAATGCAGATGGGCTGCCACTGTTACACATGTGGATGCAAAGTTGTAGAACCTGATCTGGAGTTCGTAAGGCAGTGGGGGACTGTGAATTTCAACTAGCATCAGGGGGTCAAGTGGCCGGCAATGCAGATGGGCTGCCACTGTTACACAAGTGGATGCAAAGTTGTAGAACAAGATCTGGAGTTTGTAAGGCAGCAGGGGTCAAGTGGCCGGCAATGCAGTTGGGGTTGGCGAATGCACGCGACCGTACTAGGCTACATGACTTACAGCTCAGAAGTGTTCGTTGACCACCCTTGGAACGAGTTGAGTCCATGACGATCAGGCGCCAAGAGCAATAACGCCCTGCAGTTCCTTGCGCTCAGAAGTCCGCTCAGAAGTCCGCGAGGGCAGCAGCAGAAGGGGGAGGGGGAGGAGGAGGGGGAGGGGGAGGAGGAGGAGGAGGGGGAGGAGGAGGAGGACGTCTGATGCGATGAGATCTCGCTTCAACAAATGCGACGAGCCAGTCAAAGACTCAAGGATCAAGGCCGAGGAGAAGCTGCTGCAAGAGGCTGCAGCCGGGTAACGACACCATCAAGTAGCTTCAACAAACGTGAGGTTCCAGAGAAGCTCGAGTGCGAAATGGGGTGTGCAGGCTATTAAATACTCACGGGTTCAGTTCAAATTTCTGTGGCGAATGAGCCCTAACAGGGCAAGTTTAAAGGGAGGGAAGAGCTTTCATCTTTCTCTTCCATAAGGGCAGGTGTTGGGAAGGTCAAGGAAGACGAAGTTTCAACTGTCCAGAAACTCATGGGCACCACTCACCATGAAAGCTACACAGCTACTCAGCTACAAAGCTGAGTCGGATACCGGAAACCCTGGTCGAATTTCGGTCGGTCTGACCGGAACTCGCCCTCAGAATTGGTCGGTGCATACCGGAACGGACTCCCGAGAAAGTTCCGGGCAAACCGACATTGGGGATTTTGGGCTCCGGTATACCGACCATAAAATAGCCAATACCGGAATACCGATCGGTATGTTCTATCATTCCCCTGGGGGAGGGGTTTGGGGCCTGTTCCATTTGTCTTCTGCACGCGACAATGGACTGAATGGACACAGTGGCATGGGTGTGAAGGTTGGTGCAGAGCTTGAGGGCGGCTACTTTGGAGATGCCTAAGCGGGTGAGGCTGGGAAGTGCATTGATGGATATGGTCCCTGTGGTACCCAATGTAACAACTGAGTATACCGTATATCAATTATACCTGAACAGGATCTGTCCTTCAGCTGGTACACTCTTCTGTTTATATTCAATATACCGTATATCTTTACAC
Organism: Chlamydomonas sp. ICE-L; assembly: GCA_013435795.1. Lineage (NCBI taxonomy): Eukaryota > Viridiplantae > Chlorophyta > Chlorophyceae > Chlamydomonadales > Chlamydomonadaceae > Chlamydomonas > Chlamydomonas sp. ICE-L. Next base: position 813,139 of record JACBWV010000730.1, on the reverse strand, counting down.
CGACCTTTCAGAGCCTGTGATAGGGTCTTGTACCGATTCCCCTTTTCAGAGTATTTAACCCAGTGGTTGGTGTCAGAGCAGTAGCCGGCTTCAACTACCATATATGGATGGGGATTTTTATATAGGATGCAGATACTGCAGACTCAAACTCATTTACAGAGGAGAAGATAGCAATAGGCGCCGTAGCGCAGTCTAAGAAGGAGATGGCAGCAGTACAACTAGTTCTGCAACAGTAGTGCACGCAGCCACAGGAGGCGTCACCACTGTGCCGCAAGCGGTACACAGTCCAGTCGGGACTCAATGCCACTCAAGGTACGACCTATAAGTCGTACTATAACAGGGGGACATGAGATGGGATTGGGACATGTTTGTTGAGCCAGGGTCAAGAGGAGGTCTGGTCTGAGTTTGTCCCAGGTGGTTTGGGCCATGTTAGGGGGTTTCATAGGCGCAGTATATATAGGTATGATCAGGAGAAGAACAAAATCTCCCCCCCCCCCCTTGCGCCTAAAACACCTGCCCCCACCCCCATTTGTTTAGAAATACCCAACTCAAATTATATATGGATAATGGGTTTGAACTGCTCACATATTTAGCTTCTTTTGGCGGAGCCCCCCCTTCTGGGGGGCGGGAGCCCCCAGTGTTACCCATTTGTCCGTCCGTCCATCCATCCATCCATCCATCCATCCGTCTGACCGTGATGAAGCCCGACACGTCAGCCAACGGTCTCGTAACTGACTCGCTTCCGTTGCCCCCTGTCGCTCCCTCGCGATCACTCTCCGCCAATTTTTAGCGTCGCAGGCGACGCTGCATCAAACTTGTCTGGTCTGTAACTGTGCCTATTAAAAGTGGATATATATTTTTGAGATGGAGTGTTTGTGGGTGGGTGGGTGGGTGGGTGTAATCAAACAGGTTTCGCTGCTATATGCAACTCCTCCAACATGAAATTCCCTTGGTCTTACCATGACCTCCGATTATCCCCTCCAGACTCCACCCGAACCAGCCCCCCCACCCCTAACCTGCGCCGACTCAGGCGAATGACCATAGCAGTAATATTGTCGGCAGAGCCCTGATGGTATGCCGCATTCACTAGTGCCGCGGCAGCCTGGGTTACATTGCTCCCTCTGGACAGCTGCTCATTGACTATGGCACAGCCTGCCGCATCTTCTATGATGTCAGTAACGCCATCAGACACGAGGTAGATGAAGGCGTCCAGCTCCGGGTTTAGCTGGCGGGCTTTCACGTAGGGGTCTGCAATCACGTAGGGCTGGAGGGTCTTATCGCCGAAGGCGCGCGAGACGGCCAAGCAACCCTGGACGCGGCCCCACAACACACAGCCGCCAGCGGCCGTCACGCGCTGAATTTCTGACGGCGCCACGTGCGCCACTGGCTTGTGGTCTTGCGACAAGCGGATTGCCCGCCTGGCCCCGGGGTAGCCAGTGTACAGGACGGCCCGGCAGTCCCCAGCATTGGCCACGAACAAGGTCATCTGACCGGCCGACTTGGTGATCAGGCAAGAGATGGAGCATGAGCCTGTAGGGTGGAAATAAGTTGGACACAAGATCAGTATGTGGTGGTAGGGGTGGGGGTGGTGATGATGGTGATAGTGGTGATAATGCAATATTCAGCCCTGGGATAGACACCACTTGCTGCTGCTTGTATTGCAGGTATGTGATGGTGCTGTGGTGATGATGTTGGCAACGAACAAGGTCATCTGGTCAGCCGACTTGGTGATCAGGCAAGAGATAGAGCAGGAGCCTGTAGGGTGGAAATAAGTTGGACACAAGATCAGTACGTGGTGGTGGTGGTGGTGACAATAGTGATGACGATGCAATATGGACAGGAGTTCAGTTTGTGACGGTGACAGGTGGTGGGGGTGATGGTGATAGTGATGATGATGCAATATTCAGCCCTTGGATAGACACCACTTGCTGCTTCTTGCTCTGCAGGTTTATGATGGTGCTGTGGTGGTGATGATGGCCACGGACAAGGTCATCTGGTCAGCCGACTAGGTGATCAGGCGAGAGATTGAGCAGAAATCTGCTGGGTAGAAACAGGTTGGGCAGAGTGAGGAGGGCAAGAGTTCAGTGTGAGGTGGGTACAAGTGCATGGATGAATGCAAAGTGAGGCAAAGGTCTAGGGTGGGGTGGGAACATGTGCATGGCTGTCATGTGAGGTTAGGGTGCATTCAGTTGGTGGTGCGTACTGGTGCATTGTTGTCATGTGAGGTTAGAGTGCATTCAGTTGGTGGCGGGTACTGGTGCATTGTTGTCATGTGAGGTCGACAAACACAAGTATACAAAAAAATCAGGACATGCAAGCACAACTCACCACCTCCACCTCCACCATCATAATTCATATCACCACCACCACCACCTCCACCATCATAATTCATATCACCACCACCACCTCCACCACCACCATGAGGTTGATGATGATGATGATGGTGATGATGATGATGATGATAATGGTGATCATAAAAACAAGAACGCCATTGGACGCAACACCGAAGTGCAAACTTCTGAGAATCTCAACAGGTTGCGTGGGATGGACGAGATCATCTCATTTGCAAGCTTACTAGACAAAAACACCAATACAGTAATTCGCTGTACTTCATGCCCAAGGCACTCGCCTGCCTGTCCATGTCAACAACACCTGTACTTCATTGTCCTTCATGGTACCAAATGCACAGGCATACCTGCTTCGGATGCACTCGCTAGCCTGTCCATGTCAATGACAGCAGTACTTCATTGTCCTTCATGGCCATTCATGCACAGGCATACCTGCTTCGGATGCACTCGCCAGCCTGCCCATATCAAAAGCACCAGTACTTCATTGTACTTCATGCACACGCATACCTGCTTCGGATGCACTCGCCAGCCTGTCCATGTCAGCATTGGTTCTCACATAAGCTGCTGACATAGCGTTGTGAATGGCTTTGACGGGGGGCCCTGCGCCGTTTGCATCCGCAATATTCACACCTGGAATAGCCGCCACATGCTGCTGCTTGTTCTGCAGGTATGTGATGGTGATGTTGGTGTTGATGGTGGCGGTGGTGGTGGTGATGTTGATGGTGGTGGTGGTGATGTTGATGGTAACGGTGGTGGTGATATTGATGGTATGCATTCTGCAGGTATGTGATGGTGGTGGTGGTGATGGTGGCGAGGGTAATGTTGGTGATGCAATATTAGGCCCAGGAATAGGTACAAGTTGCTGTTACTTGTTTTGCAGGCATGTGATGGTGGTGGTCTTTCCTTTCGCTGATCCTTGTGATCAATTCTTCTCCCTTTCCTTTCGCTGATCCTTGTGATCAATTCTTTTCTCTTTCCTTTCGCCACTTTCAACTGTTTATATCTCGTCTCGAGAAAGTTTTCAACTTAGATTCTAGTCCATAGACCCCTCTGCCTGGAAAGAAGCTTTACCCCCCCCCCACCCCTTTCACCCCCTAAACCAACTTCAAGTTCAGAATACCTGCAGCAGCATCCTATGCAACTCCTAGGACACACTGTTTTGTTTTGGCCGACACTTTTTATGTGTGGCCGACACTGTTTTTCTTTTTTGGCCGACACTGTTTTTCTTATTTGGCCGACACTGTTTTTCTTATTTGGCCGACACTGTTTTTCTTTTTTGACCTACACCCGCCGACACTATTTTCTTTTGGCCGATACTGTTTTTCTTTTTTAGCCGACACTATTTTTTTTTTGGGCTACGCGTAGCAGCTTCTACGCAGCTCTCTTTCCCTGCCCTTAGGCCAAACCAGAAGCTAACCAGTGTGTCTGCAAACCGGCATGACAGGCATTCCAATACAGCCGAAGCTTTGGGCTTGACCCAGCGGCTGGCTGATTTGAAATGCCGGTCTTTGAAATAAATTCTCAGAGCACCTCAACGCCTCGGCTTACCTACAGCAAAACCCTCTGCAACTCCTTGGACACTTGGCCCCCCCCATGGCCCTCATACAGACCGGCCAAGAAGGCCCGAGAAATACCATATTTGCATGATGACATTTAGAATATGTTCCTGGAACTCGTCTAGACCTCTGCTTGTCCGTAGGTTCCCTGGACTTGCCAAGGCCTCTGCTCACCTACAGTAGTACCCTCTGCACCTCCTTGGACATCGTAGTCGGTCTTGCTCGTGGCCGTCATAGACACTGGCCAAGAAGGCCTAAGAAATATCATATTTGCATTATCACATTTGAAATATGTTCCCTGAAGACGTCAAGACCTCTGCTCACGTACAGCAGCACACTCTGAACCTCCTTGGATATAGTAGTCGGTCTTCCCTGTGGCCTTTATGTACACCGGCCAAGGAGGCCTATGTAATATCGTATTTGACGTACCATACCGGTATTTGAAACAAATTCCCTAACCACCTCAACGCCTTGGCTCACCTGCAGCAATACCCTCTGAAACTCCTTGGATATTGTAGCCGGTCTTCCCCGAGGCCATCAAAGACACTGGCCAAGGAGGCCTAACACATATTGTATTTGACATACCATACCGGTATTTGAAACAAATTCCCTGGGCACCTCAACGCTCACAGCAGTACCCTCTGCACCTCCTTGGACATCGTAGTCGGTCTTCCTCGTGGCCATCAAAGACACTGGCCAAGGAGGCCTAATACGTCTTGTATTTGACTTACCATACCGGTATTTGAAACAAATTCCCTGGGCACCTCAACGCTCACAGCAGTACCCTCTGCACCTCCTTGGACATCGTAGCCGGTCTTCCTCGTGGCCATCAAAGACACTGGCCAAGGAGGCCTAATACGTCTTGTATTTGACTTACCATACCGGTATTTGAAACAAATCCCTGAACTCGTCAAGGCCTCTGCTCACCTACAGCAGCACCCTCTGCACCTCCTTGGATATTGTAGTCGGTCTTCCATGTGGCCGTCATAGACACCGCCAAGGAGGCCTGATAAATGTCATATTTCAGGGTCTTGACGAGCTCAAAATAAGAAATACCATCTCGGTATTTGAAACAAATTCCCGTAAGACGTCAAGGCCTCTGCTCACCTGCAGCAACACCCTCTGTAACTCCTTGGACACTTGGTCCCCCCCATGGCCGTCATAGACACCGGCCAAGAAGGTGGTCCCTGTCTTGAGCACCGCCACTGTGTCCTCCTGGTAATCTCTCAGCCCTTGAATGGAGTGGTGACCATACCTGAGAGCAAGATTGGAGCATGTGTCTATTGACATGAATACCTGGGATGTGCTGGTGTTGGTGCTGGTGTTGGTGCTGGTGTTGGTGCTGTTGGTAGTGTTGACCCTCTGACCATACCTGGGAGCAAGATTGGAGCATGTGTCTTTTTGATAAGAATGGAGTGGTGACCATTACTGAGAGCAAAAATGGAGCATGTATCTATTGACATGAATACCTGGGTGGTGCTGGTGCTGGTGTTGGTGCTGGTGTTGTTGTTGTTGTTGTTGGTGGTGCTGTTGTTGTTGTTGTTGTTGGTGGTGGTGGTGTACTTGGTGTTGACCCTCTGACCAGACCTGAGAGCAAGATTGGAGCATGTGTCTTTTTGATAAGAATGGAGTGGTGACCATAACACACCTACGAGAAATCACAATTAAATTGGATCAAGCATCTATTGATAAGAATGGAGTGGTGACCATAGCACACCCAAGAGGAACTAAAATTATAATTTAATTGGATCAAGCATATTTTGATAAGAATGGAGTGGTGAGCATAACACACCTAAGTGCTATTAAAGTTCACATTAAATTGGATCAAGCATACTTGGATAATAATGGAGATGTGACGCAATAGATTATGATCTTAGTGCTCTTATAAATTCAACAACGATTACTGTACTCACGTTATGGTCAGATCGTGCACTTGGTGCTCTTCTAAACTCAACAATGATAACCGTACTCATGTTATGGTCGGATCATGATACTGGTGCTCTTATAAACTCAACAACAATTACCCTACTCATGTTATGGTCAGATCGTGCACTTGGTGCTCTTCTAAACTCAACAATAATAACCGTACTCACCTTATGGTCAGATCTCGGTGCTTTTGTGTGTGCCCTAAATGGCCCTAAAAAGCTATAAAAAGCGAGAATAGAAATGATGTCCCTGGAGGAGGCCTACAACAATAAAGCTAGAAAAATCCCACTTTCAGATTTGAAACAGAAATCCCTGGATGACCATACTCCCATTATGGTCAGATCGTGATCTTAGTACTCTTTTGTGTGCCCTACATGGTCATAAAAAGCCATAAAAAGCTATGGAAACAATGTCCCTGGAGGAGGCCTACGACAATAAAGCTAGAAAAATCCCACTTTCAGATTTGAAACAAAAATCCCTGGATTACTGTACTCCCGTTATGGTCAGATAATGATCTTAGTGCTTTTTGTGTGCCCTAAATGGCCCTTAAAAGCCATGAAAAGCTATAGAAACGATGTCCCTGGAGGAGGCCTACATCAATTAGGCTAGAAAAATCCCACTTTCAGATTTGAAACAAAAATCCCTGGATGACCGTACTCACGTAATGTTGAGATCGTGCACTTGGTGCTCTTATAAACTCAACAACGATTACCCTGCTCACGTAGTGGCCAGATCGTGCAATTGGTGATCTAATAAACTCAACCCCAACCCAAATCCCAACCCACCCCCAAAATCCCTGGATGACTGTACTCACGTAATGGTGAGATCGTGCACCTGGCGTTCCTGCTCTGTTGGTGTTGGCGGACCGACCCTTGTCCTAAAAAAATAAGGCTAGAAAAAACCCACTTTCAGATTTGAAACAAAAATCCCCGGATTACTGTACTCACGTAATGGTGATATCGTGCACTTGATGTTCCTGCTCTGTTGGTGTTGGCGGACCGACCCTTGTCCTCATGGAACCCGTGGTAGCAGCTGCTGTTGATGCCATGGAACCATTTCCACCATTTCCACTTATTGTCCTCGTAGCTGCCGGCCGACTGTTGACGCTCTCCCCTCTCCTGCCTGCACCTGCTGGGGTTGGGTTGGGTTGGGTTGGGTTGACGCTCTCCCCTCTCTTGCCTGTGCCTGCTGGGGTTTGGTTTGGTTTGGTTGGGTTGACGCTCTCCCCTCTCCTGCATGTACCTGCTGGCGTGTGTGTTTGTGTGTGTGTGTGTGGTGTGTGTGTGGGGGGAAATGAAACCACAAGCTGTCCCCCTTGTACACGAGCAGGGAGCTGTGCAATGTAGAAGGCGTGTGTGTGTGTGTTGCGTGTCTGGTGTGTGTGTGTGGTGTGTGTTTGGTGTGTGTTTGGTGTGTGTGTGTGTCTGGGGGGGAGGGGGGGAGATGTAATCCTGGCATTGTTACAGCTGGGGTTTAGTGAATGGTTGGACGAATACATGACGGCGACAGATGATGGGTTATGTGATGGATGTGTGTATGGTATGGTACGAATACATGGACGGGCGGACAGATGGATGGATACATGGATATGTGTATGGATGGATGGATGTATGTATGGGTGTGTTGGTGGTGTGTGTTGGATGGGTGTTGTATGGATGGGGGTCTGTATGAGGTGATGGATGGATGGGGTTCTGTAGGCTGGGTGGTGTGGCCTGGGTGTCTGGCTGGCTGGGTGTATGCCTGGTGGGTGTTGGCTGGATGGGTTGTCCCTGGCTGGTTGTCTGGCTGGAATGGGTGTATGATGGCATGGGTGTCCGGACTGGCTGGTGTCTGGTGGCTGGGTGTCTGGCGGGCTGGGTGTCTGGAGGATAGAGGTGTCTGGCTGGATGGGCCGTCTGGCATGGCCTGGGTAGTCTCGTGGCTGGGTGTCTCGCTGGCTGGGGGGATGTATTGGCATCCCTCCGCTCTCTGGATACAGGGGTGTAATAGCTGGATGGCTGGGTCTGCGGCTGTATGTTCTGGCTCGCTGGTGGCTCTCTGGCTGCCCCGCTGTGCTGCGCGGTGCGTGCCTGCTCCAGTTTGGTATCACACCCGCCCTCCCTATGGTGCCGTTCCCCCCCCCCGACCCCACTCTGGGATGCCACTCGGTGATGCGGGGGGGGGTGCCATAGCGGTGTCGGTTCCCCATGACATCTACCTATGGCAGCCATAAATAAATAAATAAATACATAAATAAGGAGGATGCCAGGAGCCATAGAAAGTCCGGCACGGCCCATGTTGGGGTACCGGGCAGTAGCTTCCATTAGAGGATCACGTGATCTATCAATACCCCTGGGTCTGGCGACATTCTAGGCACCTTCTCGCCCCCCTCCCACCCCCCTTCTCCCCCCAACCGGCCCCTTGCCAACTTTTTTCTAACTTTTTTCTGACTACTCCATTTCATCACTGGAGAAGCTTAACGACTTCGACTTGATGCAAGCGTGCTACTTCCATAGTTTACAGACACCTGCTCTGTAATTCAAGTTCAATTTCGAGTTCAAGTTCAAAACCTTGCTGTACCGGTGATCTGCTGCTTATCCTGGTCTGAGTTTGGCATGGATGTATCAATAAGCACTGCACAGTCGAATGCGACCATCGAGGAGTCAATTCACGACGAAAGTCCATCCAAGAGGCAGCATGTCGACCTGAGTGATAGCCGCCTGCTGTCTGACGATGATCAGGGAAGCACATGTCCTCTTTGTGCTCGGTCGGCAACTGAATACGCGGGGTCGCAACAGTTCGAGCAGCACAAGAAGTTCTGCCGAGGCACTCAGGCAAAAATCCCTCCATGTCAGTCTGGGAAGGTCTGGACAGCTGCTGATGATGTTACAGCCAGAAGGCCAACTCAGATGACAAGGCGGAATGCACCAACACCCCGCTTGTGTGCCCTCGTTGACAAGCCACCATATGGAGGTGCGGAATGGAGCCCCACCACAAGGAAAAGCACAGTGGTTTGGCCCAAGAACCCCCAATTGGGGCTTGCGAGGTGGCACACATGGCAGTTGTGATGAGCAAGTTGAGCCTCGACAGCCTCGACTATAGTTTCTTATCTGATGTGCATGCTGGGGACCAGAGCAAGTTGAAGGCCTGATAGGGGCCTAACCAACCTAACAATAGCTTCTTGTTGTATACTTAGAGCAGAGCAATTTATGGACCCTTACAGGCCCATACAATGGTTCGAGACATGGCTTTTGTTTTAGGCTACAGGCAGCTCAAGGCAGCAGCTTCTAGACAGCTTCCCTGGCTGGCTATTCAGCCCAAACTAAAGCATGCTAGTACACCTTGAAGCTAACATAAACATGGTGGGCGTATGTGGGTGTTACATTTAGACCTTTTGGTGGGTTTCATGTAGCAAGCCCATGCAGTTTTCAGGCCAATACCAGGCCAGTCATTTATAAAGGATGTAAAAGGAAGGCAAGGATCTATAAGAAAGCTGAAAGCTTAGTTAACTAGGGTGCATATTGGATTATTTTGTAATCGTGCACAGGCCGTGTTTAAAACAATCCACTCTCCGGGCTTTTGAAAATGCAGGCTACTAAAGGAGATGATTTGCCACAACATGGGCTAGGTGTTATCTAAATTTGGTGGGGTACTTCCTACTTTTCTGGGGGCGTACCAGATATTTTCCGAATGTTATCCTCCGGAATAAATACATAAATAAATGAATAGTACGCCTTGTTACGAGGAACGAGGTTGAGGAGGCCAGCCCGTTTGCTTGCACTGGGGCAAAGTACTAACCTGTGAGGCCAGCCTCGTGTGCAGCCATAAATACATAAATAAATAAATAAATAAATACATATGGGATAAATAAATAAATAAATACATAAATAAATAAATAAATAAATACATACAGAATTACACAAATAAATGAATAGTACGCCTTGTTACGAGGCATGAGGTTGAGGGGGCCAGCCCGTTTGCTTGCACTGGGGCAAAGTACTAACCTGTGCAGCCATAAATACATAAATAAACAAATAAATACATATGGGATAAATAAATAAATTAATAAATTAATAAATACAGAAATACACAAATAAATAAATAGTACGCCTTGTTACAGGGCATAAGGTTGAGGGGGCCAGCCCGTTTGCTTGCACTGGGGCCAGTGTTTGTTTTTTCGACGACGCATCCCCATTCCGTCGCCATTCCGTCAAATGCTACACCCCCCTGGACCCTCCGATATCGGGACGTGCTGCCCCCCAACCCCCCCAGGCTCCGCGGTTGGCGCTCCGCCATGCGATGGCTACGCAACTGTCCTGAGATCAGGGTTGAGTAGCCCAAGTAGCGACTCAACCTGGACTACAGAAATCTGAAATAAAAAACACTGACTGGGGCTAACCACTAACCTGTGGCAGCCATTCGATTGGAAGCAGTAGCTGTCGCTGAGTATAGGGCAGACTTGCCAGACGGTGATGACGCCGAACCAGTGGTTGCAGCCAGACTAGAGCTGCCTCGGCCAACAGGAGAGCCTTGGTCCGCACTGTTCCCAGATAATTGCCTGTGCAAGGCACTGCCACCACTGCCTCCACTGGCAGATATGCGTTTGGAGAGGGAGCTAAGTGGCTTGGTGGTGCCATAAGGTAGACTGCTCCCCAAACGGTTTGTTATGGGAGAACCTTGGGACCCAGCGGGAACCGAGGCTTTCTCACCAACCTGGGTGCATGCAGATGTGGGGCGATGTCAGGCACATGCATACATAGGGTGATGTCAGACACATGCTTATGTGGGGTGGTGTCAGACACATGCTTATGTGGAGAGATGTTGTGTTGCTTGCATCAATGACAAATTGGTGTGGGAGTGGTTGTGCGTAGGTTTGATTTTAATCACCACTTCTTCCATCAATGGCGATGCACTGCACATGTACAACATACTTAGAATCTTAGAGTATGTTAGGCACGGCCGACTCCACCTTCGGCCGCTCTTGGCGTTGCAGGTCGTCGTCAACCGCGATGGTAGCTTGTCCAGTTGAGGTAGGAGACCGCTCCCCACCCGCGTACGACGGGCTCCCTCAACACCACGCCCCACCAGGCTTTATCATTGCCTTAGGCACGGCAGTTTGATGCTGGTTTAGGGCTTTGGACATTCAAAGGGGAGCACCCATGAGTAGGGACCGGCATATCATATGATATTGACCAGAGGCGAGTATGATATCATATGATATCAATGTATCATACACATTGCATCACATGATCTTGTCTATAAATGGTAACTTCAGCCTAGTCAGACTGCCAGCATCATATGACACCGTATGATATCATATGATGACATGATATCATATAATATCAATATATCATACTGCCGTTCCCTACCCATGAGTCAGAGCTACCTCTGCACAAACCCACGCACGCACCGTCGCACCCATGCAAGCATGCATACTGCACATTCCTACTCTCATGTGCACATACATCACCTTCTTTCCAACGTATACATACATGGCCGCCTTTCCAACGTGCACATAAATCACCACCTGTCCAACGTGCACTAACATCACCTCCTTTCCAACGTACACATACATCACCGCGTTCTCAACGTGCACATGCATCACTGCCTTTCCAACGTGCACATGCACCACTGCCTTTCCAATGTGCATATGCATCATCCCCTTTCCAACGTGCACATACATGGCTGCCTTTCCAACGTATACATACATCACCGCCTTTCCAACGTGCATATACAAAACCGCCTTTCCAACATGCACATGTATCACCGCCTTTCCAACGGGCTTATACAACAACGCCTATCCAACGTGCACATGCACCACTGCCTTTCCGATGTGCATATACATCATCCCCTTTCCAACGTGCACATACATGGCTGCCTTTCCAATGTATACATACATCACCGCCTTTTCAATGTGCACATACATCACCACCTTTCCTACCTGCACATACATGGCTGCCTTTCCTACGTGCACATAAATCACTGCCTTTCCAACATACACATTCATCACCGCCTTTCCTACGTGCACATACATCATTTCCTTTCCAATGTGCACATATATCACCGCCTTTCCAACGTGCACATGTATCACCGCCTTTCCAACGTATACATACATCACCGCCTGTCCAACGTGCACATGCACCACCGCCTGTCCAACGTGCATATACAACAACGCCTTTCCAACGTGAACATGCACTACTGCCTTTCCAATGTGCATATGCGTCATCCCCTTTCCAACGTATACATACATCACCGCCTTTCCAACGTGCACATGCACCACTGCCTTTCCAATGTGCATATGCATCATCCCCTTTCCAACGTGCACATACATGGCTGCCTTTCCAACGTATACATTCATCACCGCCTTTCCAACGTGCACATGCACCACTGCCTTTCCTACGTGCACATACATGGCTGCCTTTCTGACGTGCACATACATGGCTGCCTTTCCAACGTATACATACATCACCGCCTTTCCAACGTGCACATACATGGCTGCCTTTCCGACGTGCTCATATATCACCGCCTTTTCAACGCGCACATACATCACCACCTTTTCTACGTGCACATACATGGCTGCCTTTCCTACGTGCACATGCATGGCTGCCTTTCCTACGTGCACATACATGGCTGCCTTTCCAACATGCACATTCATCACCTCCTTCGTACGTGCACATTAATCATAGCCTTTCCTACGTGCACATACATGGCTGCCTTTCCAATGTGCACATTCATCACCGCCTTTCCTACGTGCACATACATGGCCGCCATTCCAACGTGTACATAAATTACCGCCTGTCCAACGTGCACATAGGAAAGGACTTTCTCTGCCTTTCTGTCTGACTCCTAAGTAGGCGCTGTTTTGTGTTAGAGTCCCACTTCCTGGGGTAAAAATCCTTTGACTACAAATAAAACAATAATTGTAGCTAAAATACAGATTGGTAACTGACCTTAGGGGTGAGGCCATTCTTGGTATCCCTCTTATATCGGTCCTGCCAAGGGAGGGAGAAACAATTCAACATAAGGGCACAACACAAGTAGTTGAGTATGACACATGAGGGCAGTACAAGGGCAATGCAGAAGTAATTGAGTACGGTTGACGAGGGCAATACACAAGTAGTTGAGTACGGTTGACGAGGGCAATACACAAGTAGTTGAGTACGGTTGACAAGGGCAATACACAAGTAGTTGAGTACGGTTGACGAGGGCAATACACAAGTAGTTGAGTACGGTTGACAAGGGCAATACACAAGTAGTTTAGTTGGATCCATGAGGGCAATACAAGGGCAATGCATAAGTAGTTGAGTACAATCGATGAAGGCATTGAATGAGTGGTTGAGTGTGACCTATGAGGGCATTACAAGGACAATGCAGAAGTAGTTGAGTACGGTTGACGAGGGCAATACACAAGTATTTGAGTTGGATCCAAGAGGGCAGTACAAGGGCGATGCAGAAGTAGTTGCTTGCGAACGATGAGAGCAATACATGAGTGGTTGAGTATGACCCATGAGAGCAGTACAAGGGTAATGCAGAAGTAGTTGAGTACGGTTGACGAGGGCAATACACAAGCAGTTAAGTATGATATATGAGGGCAGTACAAGGACAATGCAGAAGTAGTTGAGTACGGTTGCCCGGGGCAGTACACAAGTAGTTGAGTATGATCTATGAGAGCAGTACAAGGGCAATGCAGAAGTAGTTGAGTACGATCGGGGAGGGCAATACATGAGTGGTTGAGTATGATCTATGAGGGCATTCCAAGGGCAATGCAGAAGTAGTTGAGTATGATCGATGAGGGCAATACACAAGCTGAGTCGGATCCACAAGGGAGGTACAAGGGGGCATAAGTAGTTGAGTATGGTTGATGAGGGCTAAAAACGAGTAGTTGAGTATGCCCCATGAGTCAGTACAAGGGCAATGCAGAAGTAGTTGAGTATGATCTATGAGGGCAATACACAGTAGGTTAAGTGCACCAACACCAATCAAAGAATTAGATTACTATCAGCGATGCCATCTCAGTACTCTTGGACATTCTGCTGCGTCCACACGTGCAAGATCACAAATTATAGATATGAGCAGGATGAACCGAAATGGGCAGGTGGAACATTGTACTTTCAAAACCACCAGGCACTTTGTTGACAGCCTGGGGAAACAAGGGACCTGCCCACGTGAAGTACAGATCCAGGAAAACTCAATGCCAGCCTTTGTCAGAAGCTGCCATGCTAATCTTCTCTGTCCAGTACAGATGTTCTCTTTCCAAATTGTGCATGGGCAAACATTGGTCAGAAATCCTCTCAGGAACTCCAGAGGCCAGGTGTGGATAGAGGTGCCCCGAAAGCCCCAGGAGGAATCTGCTGACCAGCAGTTCGAGGGTACCATTTCCCAAGCACCCAAGCACGCGTCCATTTTCCTTGGACACATGTGCGGTCTGACGTGTCGCACCTGGCTCATGCCAAATGCCTGCTTCTAGATGGCGTATGCGACGCGCCCAAATTAGAAGCTCGACAAGGGCTCCGAATGCTCGCGTACTGAGGTTGGTCTATGATAGCAATCCACTTCGAGGGCACCGGAAATGGCTAGAGGAGGGGTAATGGGGCAAGCAAAAGGCTAGGGGCATCGCTGCCAAGCGGCAGTGAGGAAGACTTAGTTTTGCTTATAATCTGTGATTCGAGGACGGACCTTGGAAAGCTAAGGCATCAGCAATGCGAAGACAAATTCAACAGACATACGCAGAAAGAAAAGGGAGTTTCAACTTCGAACGTTGGCTGCTACGGCAGAATAAGCATGATAGGCAGAGATAGTAGCTGAAGAGATCTGATTTTGATTTCGATGTAAGACAGCTTTCTATCGTCAACTGTCAACTGCCAACTGTCAGCTCGGAGAATAAACATCAGCTGCGGGACCCATCATCGGCTATTAGAAAACATTTGAGAAAAATAAAACGCGAGCAAACTCTATTCAGTGCCACCAGCCCGAAATGCGCTCGCAGACAGTCGAGGCTACGCTGAGGCGAATCGGAGTTGTTCAAGCTGTTGTTCAGCTACACATAGCTACACATGCTCTGTAAGTTATACGTCGGTCATACAAGACGAGAGTGCATCTGAACTTGACTGAAGCTAGCTTTCTTCGTTTCCACATTTTCACCGGCATTAGGGGGTTAGATTGTTAGGATTAGGCTGTAGGAGACGCACAGCATTACCATCCCGACCTTGCATACGCACCCACCAGGCTGTTACTTTTTCTCTGAGGTCCGCCAATTATTTCCATTGGCCATTGAATTACATCCTCTATGCAATCCTCTACGGACTTCACGCAAGGCGAGAACGCTACGCGCCTCGGGCCCTCCCCCCGGAAGAATCGAGTCACCTACAGCGACCGCTTCATTCCGTCAAGAGCAGCTCACGGGCGTTTGGATTTCAGCATTCTCGACCGGGAAATAGTCACAAGCGAGGTGTCACAAAATGCGACTGAACGAGAGGTAACGGCCTGGGGCTGCTGGCAACACCCGAGGCAGGGCAAGGTTTCACAATGATATGATGCATGTGGGAAGATCTGGCCTGGGATTTGAATTGTTGGGTTCCATCAATACATCCTCTGGTTGGATTCACTTCTGGGGCCCCATGCCCACCATCAAACCGATTTGGTGCAGGGCTTATTTCTTGTGGGCTGCCACTTATTCATTATGGGCTGCCCAACTAGTTTCACCTCTCCCAGTAGTTCAGAACGAATCTTGTTTATATGTCAGAGTTGGGCAAGGCCATGTTAGCCTATTTGGCTGCCCACATATTTCAGGGCAGTCACCAGCCAAATCATAGCATATCAATGCCAGACTAATGGGGGCATTTCCATGTACCAACATTGCACACTTGCATGGGTGATGGGGACTTCCCGCTCCATGCACATACATACATACAAACACACACACACACACTCACACACACGGATAATGTCCCCTCCTTACCCACCACCACCACACACAGAACTGAACAGACACAGCCCATTGTTGCTTATAATTGAGCTGCTTGTTGCCCGAGCCCCCAGCCACACAAACGCACAAGGAAAGGCCTTCCCCTTCCCCGCCACTTCACACCACCACCACCACACGCAAACACACACACTACTCACACACACGGAAAATGTCCCCTCCTTACCCACCACCACCACACACAGAACTGAACAGACACAGCCCATTGTTGCTTATAATTGAGCTGCTTGTTGCCCGAGCCCCCAGCCACACAAACGCACAAGGAAAGGTCTTCCCCTTCCCCGCCACTTCACACCACCACCACCACACGCAAACACACTAACAGCCCGCCCACCCCCATGCACGATGTTGCACTTGGAAACCGATACCCTTCTTCTTCGCTGCATGTCCAGAATTTGAATCCAGCATACACCTGGTTGCTTGTAATTGAGCTGCTCGGTGCCTGAGCCCCCAGCAACACACACATACGGAAAGGTCTTCCCCTTCCCACCACTTTACACCACCACCACCACCACCACATGCGAACACACAAACAGCCCACCACCACTACCACCACACACCACCACAAACACATTCGGAAAGGTCTTCCCCTTCTCCGCCACTTAACACCACCACCACCACCACCACCACACGCAAACACACAAACAGCCCACCACAAACACCACAAACACACGCGGAAAGGTCTTCCACTTTCCTGCCACTTCACACCACCACCACCACCACATGTAAACACACAAACAGCCCACCCACCCCCATGCACGATGTTACGCTTGGACACCGATATCCTTCTTCCTTGCTGTGTGTCCAGGATTTGAATCCAGCTTACCTCGTTGCTCAGAAGTGAGCTGCATGGTGCTCCAGCCCCCCCCCCACCCCCCACCCCCCCCACCCCTCACCCCCCCTCCCACCACCACCACATCCACCACCACTCCACCCCACCACCCCACCACCCCAAGCTATACCACCCTACCCACCCACCTACACCACCACCACCACCACCACCACACAAACAGAAACACCCACCCACCCCACCTGCCACTTCACCATCACCCATACCGCCACCCACTTACACCACCGCCACCCACCATCCATATGCAGGATTTGAATCCAGGATGCAACTTGCTGCTCAGAAGTGAGCTGCTTGGTGCTCCAGCCCCCCCCACCATCACTCCACCCCACCATCACATGAACACAAGCAAAAACACCCCACCCACCCTACACACCCCACCACCACCACCCACCTATCCCCACCACACCTATGCAGAATTTGAATCCAGCATACAAGTTGCTGCTCAGAAGTGAGCTGCTTGGTGCTCCAGCCCCTCCCCACCACCAACACTCCACCCCACCTACCCCCCCAACTCAACCCACCCAACACCACCCACCCCTACCACCCACCTACCCTCACCCCTACACCTTTGCAGGATTTGAATCCAGCATACAACTTGCTGCTCAGAAGTGGTGCTCCAGCCCCCCCCACCACCACTCCACCCCACCACCCCACAAACTCTTTAAAAAACACCCCACCCACCCTACCTACCCCCCCCACCACCCCTATGTAGGATTTGAATCCAGCATACAACTTGCTGCTCAGAAGTTAGCTGCTCGGTGCTCCACCCCACCACCACCACTCCACCCCACCACCACACAAAAACTTTCAGAAATTCCCCAACCATCCCACCTACCACCCCACGAACACTACACGGACAGGAACACCCCCCCCCCCCCCCCCCGCCTACACCACCACCACCACCCATACCTCTACCACCACCACCTACCACACCACGGCCATCACTACCACCCATATGTAGGATTTGAATCCAGCATACAACTTGCTGCTCAGAAGTGAGCTGCTGGGTGCTCCAGCCCCCAGCCTGGTGTCGCCTGACAGGTCCCACCAGCTTCAGCAGCTTCGCTCCCCCTGTAGCCCAGGGAAAACCTTGTTCAGGTCAGTCCTTCTGTGGTGGTGGTGTGGTGTGTGTGTTTGGGGGGGGGGGAGGGGGGGTTCTTGTGTTTATGTGGTGGTGGGGTGGAGTGGTGGTGGTGGGGGGGGGGGGGGGGGGGGGGTCTGTTTGTGTTTGTGTGGTGGTGGTGGGTGGGGTGTTTGTGTTTGTTTGTGTTCGTGTGGTGGAGCTGCTGGATGCTCCAGCCCCCAGCCTAGCGTCACCTGACAGGTCCCAGCAGCTCCAAACATTCGCTCCCCATGCAGCCCAGGGAAAACCTTGTTCAGGTCATTCCTTCTGTGGTGGTGGTGGTGGTGTAGGGTGGATGGGGTGTTTTATCTTGTGTTTGTGTGGTGGTGGGGTGGAGTGTTGATGGTGGTGGCGTGTGTGTGGGTGTGTGGGTGTGTGGGTGTGTGTGGGGGGGGGGGGGGGGCTGTTTGTGTTCGTGTGGTGGTGGGGGGGGGGGGGGGGGGGGTGTTTGTGTTCGTGTGGTGGAGCTGCTGAGTGCTCCAGCCCCCAGCCTGGTGTCACCTGACAGGTCCCACCAGCTCCAACAGCTTCGCTCCCCCTGTAGCCCAGGGAAAACCTTGTTCAGGTCATTCCTTCTGTGGTGGTGGTGGTGTAGGGTGGATTTTTTTTTTTTGTGTGGTGGTGGGGTGGAGTGTTGGTGGTGGTGGTTGTGGTGGGCTTACGCACGAAGCAGCTCACTTCTGAGCAGCAAGTTGTATGCTGGATTCAAATCCTGCATATGGTGGTGGTAGGTGGGTGGTGGTGGTGTAGGTAGGGTGGGCAGGGTGTTTTTGCTTGTGTTTGTGTGGTGGGGCTGGGTGGGGGGGGAGGGGGGGGGGGGGGGGGGGGCTGGAGCACCAAGCAGCTCACTTCTGAGCAGCAAGTTGTGTGCTGGATTCAAATCCTGCATATGGGTGGTGGTGATGGCGGTGGTGTGGGTTGTGGTGGTGGTGGGTGGGGTAGGTGTTTGAGTTCGTGTGGTGGTGGTGTGGTAGGTGGGTGGGGGGGGTGGGTGGGGGTAGTATTTGTGTGGTGGTGTGGAAGGTGGGTTGGATGGGGTGGTTCTGTTAGTGTTTGTGTGGTGGAGCTGTTCAGTGCTCCAGCCCCCAGCCTCATGTCACCTGACAGGTCTCACCAGCTGCAACAGCTTTGCTCCCCCTGTAGCCCAGGGAAAACCTTGTTCAGTTCTTCTGTACGAGTGGCAACACCATTCAGACTGGATCCTCCGTGTCGCTGGTTTGTGTCGGAAGACCCACCTCTTAGGGTGAAATTATTTTCACAGCTTCCACAACAAAATCACCTCCTGGGGTGAAATTCCTTTCACAACTTGCTCAAACATAAAACACCTCCTGAGGTGAAATTCCTTTCACAACTTGCACAACTAAAAACATCTCCTGGGGTGAAATTCCTTGCACAACTTGCACAACTAAAAACATCTCCTGGGGTCAAATTCCTTTTACAACTTGCACAGCCAAAAAAACCTCCTGGGGTGAAATTCCTTGCACAACTTGCACAACGAAAACACCTCCTGGGGTGAAATTCCTTTTACAACTTGCACAACTTGCACAACTTGCACAACAAAAACACCTCCTGGGGTGAAATTCCTTTTACAACTTGCACAACTTGCACAACTTGCACAACCAAAAACAGCTCCTGGGGTGAAATTCCTTTTACAACTTGCACAACTTGCACAACTTGCACACAAAAAGTTGTATTCCTGTTACTACTTAACTTTCATTTTGATCCAATATACTTCGGAACAAATCCCATTTTGACGATTGGTTCAATATATAGCTCGTTGAAATCAGAAGGTGCGGGGTTTGAATCCCTAGGGGTGTTCTTTGTTGTTTGCGGCCGTTGTCAACCGCCATGATAGCTTTGTCCAGGTAAAGTAGCGGCTCGTTCTCTGCCGCAAGACGGGGCTCCCTTAATACCACGCCCCACCAGGCTTTATCATCACTTTATCTACTAACCCGCAACAGGGCCTGCACATAATTCTGCCAACCCATTTACCCTACCCAGATTAAGTGGGGCAATGCGCTCTATCCATGGGCAGGCCTGCCCCTCAGTCACCCCTTTCCCTCTCACCTATTGGCAGCGACTACTTCAACTTAACTTACACCACACCAACACCACACATGTACCACAACGCCAGCACCATCCAACCAACACCACACCACCGCCACAGCCACACCGCCAGCAGCCATCCTACCACCCCCCCCCCCACCACCACCCACCATTCTATATTGAATAATACCACAACTCCAGCACCATCCAACTAACACCCCCACCCCACCACCACCACTATCCAACCAACACCACCTCACCACCACTACCACAACCCCAGCACCACCCAACCAACACCACACCACCTCCACAACTCCAGCGCCACACCACCACCACCACTATCCAACCATCACCACCCCATCACCACTACCACAACTCCAGCGCCACACCACCACCACCACTAACCAACCAACACCACCCCACCACCACATGTGTAATCAGGTTCAAAGAAGGCGATGTGCTCCGTGCCCCATGTGCTCTCTGTGCCCATGTGACCATGGCTTTATGTGCCCAGGGCGATCTGGGCCCCATGTGATCTCTGTGCTGGGTAACAATGTGATAGATGTGCCCCCAATGTGCTCTCTGTGTCCCCAGATGATCTCTGTGCCCTGTGCCTCATGTGCTCTTGTGCCCCATGTGCTCTCTGTGTCCCATATGCTCTCTGTGCCCTGTGCCTCATGTGCTCTTTGTGCCCCATGTGCTCTCTGTGCCCCATATGCTCTCTGTGCCCTGTGCCCCATGTGCTCTCTCTGTGCCCTGTGCCCCATGTGCTCTCTGTGCCCCATATGCTCTCTGTGCCCTGTGCCTCAGGTGCCCCATGTGCTCTCTGTGCCCCATGTGCTCTCTCTGTGCCCTGTGCCCCATGTGCTCTCTGTGCCCCATGTGCTCTCTGTGCCCCATGTGCTCTCTGTGCCCCATATGCTCTCTGTGCCCTGTTCCTCATGTGCTCTTTGTGCCCCATGTGCCCCATGTGCTCTCTCTGCCCCATGTGCTCTCTGCACCCCATGTGCTCTCCATGCCCCATATGCTCTCTGTGCCCTGTGCCCCATGTGCTCTCTGTGCCCCATGTGCTCTCAGTGCCCCATGTGCTCTTTGTGCCCTACGTGCTCTCTGTGTCCCATGTGCTCTCTAACCAACACTATCAGGTTCAAGTCAGGTGATGCGCTCTCCCCTGTGGGCGGGCCTGCCCCTCAGTCGCCCTTCGCCCTCTCCCCTATTGTCAGCAACTCCTTCAACTCAACCTACACCACAACTCCAGCGCCACACCACCACCACCACTTTCCAACCAACACTATCCCACCACCACATATGTAATCAGGTTCAAGTCAGGTGATGCGCTCTCCCCCGTGGGCGGGCCTGCCCCTCAGTCGCCCTTCTCCCTCTCCCCTATTGGCAGCGACTCATTCAACTCAACCTACACCAGCCCTTTGAAAGCTCCCCGTAAGATCGCCAGGGCCCCATTTAAGGTTCTGGATGCGCCGTCATTACAAGACGACTTCTACCTCAATTTAGTTGATTGGTCGGCTCAGAATGTGCTGGCTGTTGGTTTGGGGAGCTGTGTGTATCTATGGTCAGCGCACACTAGCAAGGTGAACTTGGGTGGATACTGGGGGGGTCGTGTGTGTGTGTTGGGGGGGGGGGGGGGGGGGGGGGGTCTGGATGCGCTGTCATTGCAAGCCGACTTCTACCTCAATCTAGTTGATTGGTCGGCTCAGATCGTGCTGCCTGTTGCCTTGGGGAGCTGTGTGTATCTATGGTCAGCCCACACTAGCAAGGTGATTTGGTTGGACGCTGGGGGGAGAGAGGGATTAAGCGGAGGGAGAGCAAGATGCAAGGGGTGTATAGTAGTGGGTGGGGGAGGAGGGGGAGGGAACACTGGGGGGGAGACAAACTGGCAGATAGATTCGGTCCGACCGACAGGCTGGCACAAGTTAGTTGGGTAACACCGTTTACCAGACAAGTACATAGAGGCAGACCGACAGACAGGCTGGCAGGGAGACACAAGTTAGTTGGGTAACACCGTTTACCAGACAAGTAGATAGAGGCAGACCGACAGACAGGCTGGCAGGAGATGCAAGTAAGTTGGGTAACACCGTTTACCAGACAGGTAGATAGATGCAGACAGGCAGACAGACATGCAGGGAGATGCAAGTAAGTTAGGTAACACCGTTTACCAGACTGGCAGATAGAGGCAGACAGGCTGGCAGACACAACTTAGTTGGGTAACACCGTTTACCAGACAGGTAGAAAGAGGCAGACCGACAGACAGATAGAGGCAGAACGGCACACAGACATGCAGGGAGATGCAAGTAAGTTAGGTAACACTGTTTACCAGACTGGCAGATAGAGGCAGAACGGCAAGGAGGTGCAAGTTAGTTGGGTAACACTGTTTACCAGACTGGCAGATAGAGGCAGAACGGCAAGGAGGTGCAAGTTAGTTGGGTAACACTGTTTACCAGACTGGCAGATAGAGGCAGAACGGCAAGGAGAAAAATTGTGAACACGGACGAATTGGAATAAGCATCACTGCCACTTTCTCTCCTGCCGTGTCAGCCTTCGTCTAGGTCATTGGACAGACGGACAACAGGATGATGCTGAGGGCTCCCGCCCCCCACAAAGGGCCCCCCCCCCCCAAAAAACAAAATGTAAACACGGCCGAATTGCACTAAGCATCACAGCCACTTTCTCTCCTGCCGTGTCAGCCTTCGTCTAGGTCATTGGACAGACGGACAACAGGACGAATTCGAGGGCTCCTACCCCCCAGAAGGAGGGGCTCCGCAAAATAATGTTAACTCAGACAAATTGCAATAAGCACCACAGCCACTTTCCCTCCTGTCAGCTTTAGCTGCTCGTTGGTTCTACCTGCCCTATTGTCTCCGCAACCTACCACAACTGTCCTTTCCCGTACCCTAGAGGGTAACTGGTTTGCCGCCAGGACGCCTCCCTCTTGAGGCGTCTCCCGGTCATTGTAAACATCCAGTTGTCTAATTCTGCATCCAGTTGTCTAATTCTACATCCAGTTGTCTAATTCTGCATCCAGTTGTCTAATTCTACATCCAGTTGTCTAATTCTACATCCAGTTGTCTAATTCTGCATCCAGTTGTCTAATTCTACATCCAGTTGTCTAATTCTGCATCCAGTTGTCTAATTCTACATCCAGTTGTCCAATTCTGCATCCAGTTGTCTAATTCTACATCCAGTTGTCTAATTCTACATCCAGTTGTCTAATTCTGCATCCAGTTGTCTAATTCTACATCCAGTTGTCTAATTCTGCATCCAGTTGTCTAATTCTACATCCAGTTGTCTAATTCTACATCCAGTTGTCTAATTCTGCATCCAGTTGTCTAATTCTACATCCAGTTGTCTAATTCTACATCCAGTTGTCTAATTCTACATCCAGTTGTCTAATTCTACATCCAGTTGTCTAATTCTACGTTCTGGTATCCTCACGTCCCCTGCACTCTGTCATCTCCTGCCCAGGTTACAAAGCTGTGCGATCTGGCTCCTTCAGATGTTGTATGCTCCGTTGCTTGGTCTCAAAGAGGAACCTACCTCTCAGTCGGCACTAACAGTGGGAAGGTAAGGAGGCAACTAGACTCAGATCTAATTTTCCCTGGAGGATCATCTAGTAGCCTTCCTACCCACATACTTGTATCATTCCTCCCCCCTAGCCCGACCGCACCCACCCCTCCTTCCCTCCCAACCTACCTCTCAGTCGGCACTAACAGTGGGAAGGTAAGGAGGCAACGAGACAACTAGACTCAGATCTAATTTTCTTAAGAAAGATCATATAATAGGCTTCCTACCCACAGACTTTTACTCATGTCCCTTCCCCCCCCCCCTACCCCCTACCTCCCCCCCCTGCCCTGCTCCACCAACCCAACCCAACCTAACCCAACCCAACCTAACTGCTCCACCAACCCAACCTAACCCAACCTAACCCACCGAACCCAACCCAACCCGAACCCCAACTCTAACCCAAACTCTAACCCAACCGAACCCCAACCGACCCAACCGAACCCAACCGAACCAACCGAACCCAACCCAAACGACGGACGCCACCAACACAACCGAACCAGAAACCCAACCAGAACCCAACCCAATCCGAACGACGTGACCCAACCCCAAAGGGTGCCGAACCAACCCAACCGAACACAACCGAACGAACCCAACCCAACCGAACAAACCCAAACCTAACTGCTCCCCCAACCCAACCTAAACAAACCCAACCTAACCAACCCAACATCCACTAACCAACCAACCTAACTGCTCCACAAACCCAACCAACCAAAACATAAACCCAACCCAAACCCTAACCCAACCTCAACCAAAACTAATGCTAACCAAACAAACCCCTAACCCAAGACCCTGACCAAAACAACCCTACCAACCCAACACGACCTAACTAACTGCTCCAACCAACCCAACCTTAACCCAACACGAATCACAACCCAACAGCAACCCAACCCAACACCCGATCGCTCCAACCAACCAAAACCGAACCCAAACACACTCGAACGGCGCACCATACCCAACCGAAGCCCAAACTCCAATCCCAACCGAACCCCAACCCAACCGAGACGGGCGCCACCAACCCAAAACCCAACCGAACCTGAACCAAAACCGAACCCAACCCAACCGAACCCAACCCAATCCGAACCCAACCCAACCGCAACCGAACCCAACCCACAGCACCACCCAACAGAAACCCAACCGAACCCAACATAACAACCCAACCTAACCCAACCCCCAACCCAACCGAACGGCTCCACCAAACCAACCCAACCCAACCAAACCAACCCCAGAGAACCGAACCCAACCCAACTCTGAAACCCAACCGACACCAAACCTAACCAAACCGAACCAACCTCTAACCAACGAACCCAACCAAACCTAACCAAACCCAACCTAACCAAACCAAACCTAACCTAACCTAACCCAAACCTACCTCTCTGGCAGAAACAAACAGAGGGAACGTACGCAGCCAACTATGCACCTAGACACAGATCCAATTTATCCAGAAGTATTATCTAGTACCCTGCTCTACCAACCCAACCTAACCCAACCAACCTCTCTGCCGGCTCACACAGTTGGAAGGTAATGAGGCCACTATGCGAAAAGACTCAGATCCAACTTTCCCAGGATGATCATCTAGTATCCTTCCTACCTGCATACTTGTATCATTCCTCCCCCTACCCCCACCCCTGCCCTGCTCTACCAACCCAACCTAACCCAAACCTACCTCTCTGCTGGCTCACACAGTTGGAAGGTAAGGAGGCAATTGTGCAACTAGACACAGATCCAATTTCCCTAGGAAGATCATCTAGTAGCCTTCCTACCCACATACTTGTATCATTCCTCCCCCTACCCCCACCCCTGCCCTGCTCCACCAACCCAACCTAACCCAACCTAATCTAACCTAACCCAACCTAACCCAACCTTCCTATGTCGGCAAAAACAGTGGGATGGTAAGGAGGCAAATGGTAGAGTATACTTAGATCCAATTCACCCAGGGGGATCATCAAATGGTTAAGTAGACTCAGATCCAATTTACCCAGGGGGATCATCAAATGGTTAAGTAGACTCAGATCCAATTTACCCAGGGGGGTCATCAAATGGTTAAGTAGACTCAGATCCAATTTACCCAGGGGGATCATCAAATGGTTAAGTAGACTCAGATCCAATTTACCCAGGGGGATCATCTAGTAGCCTTCTACCCACAGACTTGTTTCATTCCTCCCCCTACCCCCAACCCACCCCTACCCTGCCAACCTAGCCCCTACCCTGCCAACCTGGCCCCTACCCTGCCATGCCCTACCAACCTGGTTTCTACCCTACTGACCTAGTCCCTTCCAAAACAAGCCGAACCAATGCAAACTTAGCCTCCAAACGCAGCCCCCAAACCCACCTCACCCTGCCCCAGGTTCAAATTTGAGATGTAGTGATAGTGGAGGTTGTGCGCACTTAGACCCTACCAACCTAGACCCTACCCAAATCAACCGCACCGTGCCGAACCAAAACCAGCCCTCAACCTTAACCCCAACACCCAAACCACCCTGCCTCAGGTTCAAGTTTGAGATGTAGTGATGGTGAAGGTTATGCGCACCTAGACCCTACCAACCTAGACCCTACCCAAACCAACTGTACCAAACTGAACCAAAAACAGCCCTCAGCCTTAACCCCCAACACCTAACCAAACCCAAACCACCCTGCCTTAGGTTCAAATTTGAGATGTAGTGATGATGAAGGTTGTGCGCACTTAGACCCTACCAACCTAGACCCTACCCAAACCAACCGAACCGTACCAAACGCAGCCATAACCTTAACCCCAACACCCACTCTCACCCCAACCCACCCTGCCCCAGATTCAAATATGGGATGTAGTGAAGGTGAAGGTTGTGCACACGATGGAGGGGCACTGGACACGTGCTGGGACCTTGGCATGGGACCCAAACCAACCCTACTGAGCCAAACACAGCCCGCAACCTTAACCCCCACTCCCACCCCAACGCACCCTGTCCCAGATTCAAATATGGGATGTAGTGAAGGTAAAGGTTGTGCGCACGATGGAGGGGCACCGGACACGTGCTGGGACCTTGGCATGGGACCCTACCCAAACTAACCGTACCGTATCAAACCAAACGCAGCCCTCAACCTTAACCCCCAACCCAACCCAACCCAACCCACCCTGCCCCAGATTCAAATATGGGATGTAGTGAAGGTGAAGGTTGTGCGCACGATGGAGGGGCATCGGACACGTGTCGGGACCTTGGCATGGGACCCTACCCAAACTAACCGTACCGTATCAAACCAAACGCAGCCCTCAACCTTAACCCCCAACCCAACCCAACCCACCCTGCCCCAGATTCAAATATGGGATGTAGTGAAGGTGAAGGTTGTGCGCACGATGGAGGGGCATCGGACACGTGTCGGGACCTTGGCATGGGACCCTACCCAAACTAACCGTACCGTATCAAACCAAACGCAGCCCTCAACCTTAACCCCCAACCCAACCCACCCTGCCCCAGATTCAAATATGGGATGTAGTGAAGGTGAAGGTTGTGCGCACGATGGAGGGGCATCGGACACGTGTCGGGACCTTGGCATGGGACCCTACCCAAACTAACCGTACCGTATCAAACCAAACGCAGCCCTCAACCTTAACCCCCAACCCAACCCAACCCACCCTGCCCCAGATTCAAATATGGGATGTAGTGAAGGTGAAGGTTGTGCGCACGATGGAGGGGCATCGGACACGTGTCGGGACCTTGGCATGGGGTCAGGGTTGCCTGGCTTCAGGCTCTAGAGATCGCAGTATTCTGTTGAGAGATGTACGCGCAGCTGAGCAGTTCACCCAAAAGCTTACTGGTCACCGCTCAGAAGTGTGTGGTCTCAAGGTGAGCTGCAGAGGTTTGAGATGTTATTGGATTGGGTTGATAGGTGTTATTGGAGTGGAGTGGAGTGGATTATTAGGTGTAATTGGATTGATAGCTGTTATTGAATTGGGATGTAGGGTGTAATTGGATTGGATTGTTAGGTGGAATCGGATTGGATTGTTAGGCGTAATTGGATAGATAGCTGTTATTGGATTGGGTTGTTAGGTGGAATTGGATTGGATTAATAGGTCTAATTGGATTGGATTGTTAGGCGTAATTGGATTGATAGGTGTAATTGGATTTGGATGTAGGGTGTTATTGGATTGTTAGGTGTAATCGGATTGGATTAATAGGTCTAAATGGATTGGATTGTTAGGCGTAATTGGATTGATAGCTGTAATTAGATTGATAGGTGTAATTGGATTGTTAGGCGTAATTGGATTGGGTGTGATTGGATTGTTAGGCGTAATTGGATTGATAGGTGTAATTAGATTGATAGGTGTAATTGGATTGTTAGGTGGAATCGGATTGGGTGTGATTGGATTGTTAGGCGTAATTGGATTGGGTGTAATTAGATTGATAGGTGTAATTGGATTGTTGGGTGTAGTTGGATTGGGTTGATAGGTGTAATTGGATTGTTAGGTGGAATCGGATTGGGTGTAATTGGATTGTTAGGTGGAATCGGATTGGATTGTTGGGCGGAATTGGATTGACAGCTGTAATTGGATTGGGTTGTTAGGGGTAATTGGATTGAATTTATAAGTCTAATTGGATTGGATTGTCCCTCCACCCGATGCAAGCAGCCAATGTTGGTGGGGAGACCCAACCCAAATTTAGAGCAACGCAACCCAAGTGAACACTCCCCCACCCCCAGTGGTCCCCCGACAATCGCATGCTGGCTCCCGGGAATACGAAAATCCCAACCCCCAACACACAAACACCGCCCCTCACCCACACCACACCACCTCCAGTGGTCTCGTGGATCGCCAGCTGGCTTCCAGGGGAAACGACCCCCCCCCCCCCCCCCCCCCCCCCCCCAACACACAAACACCGTCCCTCGAATCCACTCACCCACACCACACCACCTCCAGTGGTCTCCTGACGATCGCCAGCTGGCTTCCAGGGGAAACGAACCCCCCCCCCCCCCCCCCCCCCCCCCCCCCCCCCCCCCAACACACAAACACCGTCCCTCGAATCCCACTCACCCACACCACACCACCTCCAGTGGTCTCCTGACGATCGCCAGCTGGCTTCCAGGGGAAACGACCCCCCCCCCCCTGCCCCCCCAACACACAAACACAAACACCGCCCCTCGAATCCCACTCACCCAACCCACCCAACCCAACCCGCAGTGGTCTCCCGACGATCGCCAGTTAGCTTCTGGGGGAAACGACAACCAGCTGCTCATCTGGTCCGTGTCATCCACCTCGCCCATTCTTCGATTCACGGATCACGTAGCTGCAGTGAAAGCCATCGCATGGTCTCCCCACCAACATGGGCTGCTAGCATCAGGTGGAGGGACGGCAGATAGGTGCATTAGGTAAGCTGCTGGGCTGACTGGCGTTAGGTTGGGGTGTGTTCACTTGGGAGCGTTGCTCTAACCTTGGGTTGGGTCTCCCACCAACATTGGCTGCTGGCATCGAGTGGGGTGGCGTCGATTGTGATTACATGATGTACTCAGGTGTGTGGTGAAGTAGTGTTTATACTGCCAGTGTTTACTCCGCTTGCAGACGCTGTGGCAGATCGTACTATTTTCCAATTCTACAGTTTCATCTATCATCCAATACCAAAGAAAACCCATGTGATTGCATGATGTACTCATGAGTGTGGTGAAGTAGTGTTTATACTGCCAATCTTTGCTCCGTCTGCAGACGGTGAGCAGCCTGAAGGCTGAAGCCCATATAATCAATCCAATGCCGTACTTAGCTAATCCGTCTGGCTTAGCCTAGGTTTCAAATTTGAACTGGTGTCATTCCTGTGGCCAGGTTTTGGAACATGGCCTCAGGTAACGCCAGCCTGCCCAGTTTTCGAATTCAAATCCAAATCCAAGCATTGCCACTAGTGTCATTCCTGTCTCAAGGTTTGGAAGACGGCCTCAGGTAACGCCAGCCAGCCCAGTATTCGAATTCAAATCCACATTCAAACATTGTCACTGGTGTCATTCCTGTGCTGAGTTTTTGGAACACGGCCTTAGGCAACACCAGCCAGCCCAGTATTCAAATTCAAACATTGCCACTGGTGCCATTCTTGTGTCCAGGGTTTGGAACACGGCCTCGGGCAACGCCAGCCAGCCCAGTACTAAAATTCAAATTCTCATTCAGACATTCAAACATCCAAACATTGCCACTGGTGCCATTCCTGTGTCCAGGGTTTGGAACACAGCCTCGGGCAACACCAGCCAGCCCAGTATTCGAATTAAAATCCACATTCAAACATTGCCACTGGTGCCATTCCTGTGTCCAGGTTTTGGAGCACGGCCTCAGGCAACGCCAGCCAGCCCAGTACTCAAATTCAAATCCATATTCAAACATTGCCATTGGTGTCATTCCTGTGCCCAGGTTTTGGAACACAGCCTCAGGCAACGCCTTGAACTCCATTGACACAGGCAGCCAAGTAAGTGTGTGTGTGGGGGGGGGGGGGGGGGGGGGGGGGGTACCCATGAGTTACACATGTTATCGTTGTGCCAGGCCTCGGGCAACGCCTTGAACTCCATTGACACATGCAGCCAATCAAGTGGTGGAGTGGAGTGAAGTGTGTGTGCCACCTATCAGTTACACATGTTATCGGTGTGCCAGGCCTCAGGCAATGCCTTGAACTCCATTGACACAGGCAGCCAATCAAGTGGTGGAGTGGAGTGTGTGTGCCACCTATGAGTTACACATGTTATCGGTGTGCCAGGCCTCAGGCAACGCCTTGAACTCCATTGAATCAGGCAGCCAATCAAGTGGTGGAGTGGAGTGTGTGTGCCACCTATCAGTTGCACATGTTATCGTTGTGCCAGGCCTCAGGCAACGCCTTGAACTCCATTGATACAGGCAGTCAAGTGGTAGGGTGGAGTGTATGTGCGTGGGGGGGGGGGGGGGGGGGGGGGGGGGGGGCACCTATCAGTCACACATGTTATCAGGCAATGCCTTGATTATGATAATTTTTCCAACAAACACCAAAATGGACTAACTTGGTTTGTAATGTGACGCCACAACTTATTGTTCCTGAATGATATGTCCTATGAGTCTACGCTAACTCCATTGACACAGGCAGCCAAGAAAGTGGTGGTGTGGAGCGTATGTGTGTAGTGGTGTGTGTATGTGTGTGTGTGTGTGGGGGGGGGGGGGGGGTCCTATGAGTTACACTTGTTATCGTTGTGCCAGGCCTCAGGCAACGCCTTGAACTCCATTGACACAGGCAGCCAATCAAGTGGTGGGGTGGAGTGTGTGCTGGTGGTGGGGTGGGGGAGTGTGTGTGTGCCACGTATCAGTCACACATGTTATCGGTGTGCCAGGCCTCCGACACAGGCAGCCAAGTAAGAGCCAGGGGTCCGTCACCTCTAGTTTAATAAAGTGTCTTCTGGCAGCTGGCAAGGATTTGGCCCCTTCCAAGGATCATACTAATCGGATATAAATTGTAATATGAGACTGTATGAGAATAGGATTTGGCCCCGGCCAAGGATCATACTAATCGGATATAAATTGTAGTATGAGAATAGGATTTGGCCCCTGCAAGAATCATACCAATCGGATATGGATTGTAGAATGAGAATAGGATTTGGCCCCTGCAAGGATAATATAGCAATTCAGGGGATGAACTGGACAAACGTTTCGTACTTCGTCGAGAATTGTCGAGAATTCCAAGCCAAATTGTCGAGAATTGTCGGATTTTCAGGCCAAAATTCTCGACGAAGTACGAGT
Organism: Chlamydomonas sp. ICE-L; assembly: GCA_013435795.1. Taxonomy (NCBI): domain Eukaryota; kingdom Viridiplantae; phylum Chlorophyta; class Chlorophyceae; order Chlamydomonadales; family Chlamydomonadaceae; genus Chlamydomonas; species Chlamydomonas sp. ICE-L. The sequence goes on along the minus strand of JACBWV010000730.1, from coordinate 782,048 downwards.
TCTCGCGGAAATGTTTTGTCCAGTTCATCCCCTGAATCGCTATAAAAAGAACACCGTACGCGCAGCATCACACGGCAACCGACTGTTTGCCAAAGCGGTTCGAGTCAAACCTGAGTCGGTCCCAGCTGACTCGCCGTTGCCAGGTAAATCCTAACAACTAGTGAACGGCAACTAATATTAGTGTTTGAAAAACTAATATTAACTAATTCGTTTTTCAAATATTTTTAAATTCTGGTGATACGGCTCGTCCGACTAATATTATATAAAATTATGTATTCACTTATATTATACAACATAGCCGACCCCTGCTAACAACTGATATACTAGGCAGTAAAGTGGGGGCACCAGGTTTATCAGATTCACTTTTGAGTAAACCATTCGAAAGGAAATTGTAATAGCTTTTACAATATGCACTTGCTTTTTATTGGGTGTTTCACCATTCTTGAGTTATTGGCAGCTACAGCTTGGACAAGCACAAGGTACACCTTGGGTTTGACTTCAAATGCTAACAACTTGCGTAAACAGTTATCAACTTTATCAAATGAATCAAATTTATCAACTTATCAATTATCAATTTATCAACTTGTGTAAACAGTTATCAACTTGTGTAAACAGTTATCAATTTATCAACTTGTGTAAACAGTTATCAATTTATCAACTTGTGTAAACAGTTATCAATTTCAGTGTGATATGAGGCAATGTTTGACATCATACTTGTCTTTGGTCAACATCTTGTCAACATCGTATGATATGCCGGTCTGTGATGACGGCAGTCTGACTAGGTTCAAGTTGCCATTTATGTACAATATCATATGATGCCATTTGTATGATATCATACTCATCTTTGGTCAACATCATATGATATGCCGGTCCGTGATGACGGCAGTCTGACTAGGCTGGAGTTGCCATTTATATACAATATCATATGAGGCAATTTGTATGACATCATACTCGTCTCTGGTCAACATCGTATGATATGCCGGTCTGTGATGACGGCAGTCTGACTAGGCTGAAGTTGCCATTTATATACAATATCATATGATGCCGTTTGTTTGAAATCACACTTGTCTTTGGTCAACATCTTGTCAACATCGTATGATATGCCAGTCTGTGATGACGGCAGTCTGACTAGGTTCAAGTTGCCATTTATATACAATATCATATGATGCCATTTGTATGATATCAAACTCATCTTTGGGCAACATCATATGATATGCCGGTCCCTGATGTTTCGTCACTGGTTTCTTATTGTTTTCATTCTCTTTGAAGTATAGAGACGAGCTTCATGTTCAGTATACAGGCCTGTATTGACAAGCAAAAGCATAATTCATGGTCAGTATATAGGCCTGTATTGACAAGCAAAAGCATAATTCATGTTCAGTATACAGGCCTGTATTGACAAGCAAAAGCATAATTCATGTTCAGTATACAGGCCTGTATTGACAAGCAAAAGCATAATTCATGTTCAGTATACAGGCCTGTATTGACAAGCAAAAGCATAATTGAATTTTGTTTTTGAAATTCAAAATCCTCTACTTCATCAAAACGGTATACAGGCTTTAGGGACACCTGCACATATCATTCGTACTATATAATTATAATCAGGCACTCGTGTCCTAGTAGTATACGCTGACAATAATCCTATGGTGTTAGGGACACTTGCACATATCACACCATATGTATCTGATAGATTCATCCACTGCATAGGACTTGTCTTATATATGTTAAAGTTATCCTATGGTGTTAGGGACACTTGCACATATCACACCATATGTATCTGATAGATTCATCCACTGGACCACCTCATATACTCCCACACATATATTCACATACACATATACCCACACATACATGCACCCACATAGCCACGTACACACCCACGCTTGGCCAGCTCATCTACCTGTCCATTTTCGCCTTTTTGGCGGAGCCCCCTCTTCAAGGGGGGCGGGAGCCCCCATGTTTACCCATTTGTCCGTTTAACAAAAAAATTGAGGCCTGACACGTCAGCCAACGGTCGCATAACTAACTCGCTTAGGTCAGCTCCATCGTTACCACCTTTCGTTCTGTTGCCATCACACTCCGCAAATTTTCCGCGTCGCTCGCGACGCTGCATAGGACTTGTCTTATATATGTTATGAAAGGTAATGCAATGTAATGAAAGGTATTCCCCCACCACAACCCCCACCTCCACCCCGTGCAATGTGATGAAATGAAAAACGATGCAATCAAAAGAGATAGGTAATATAGTGTAATGCCATGTAATGTACCAGACGCAGAGGGTCTGCGAAACCAAATAATCTCGACATGGCGGCCATTCTCCATTATGTACCCATGCATGCCAACGGGAGGTTGGTTCCCTCAATCTCATGTCCTGTGGCAGCTCGTACTAATTTCACCCCCACCTTCACCTCTACCTTCACCCCCAAATCCACCTTCACCAACCTCTCTTGTCCTGTGGCAGCTCGTACTAATTTCACCCCCACCTTCACCTCCACCTTCACCCCCAAATCCACCCCCAAATCCACCTTCACCAATCTCTCTTGTCCTGTGGCAGCTCGTACTAATTTCCAAATGCTGCCATGTAGTGCCATGTAATCCCCACTCTTACACAGGTCTGTGGAGCGCACATAGTTGCGCATGGTGTGGAGTAGCTCAGGTCAATTTACTTACCCACCTCCAACCCCACCTTCACCCCCACCCCTGGGTTGGATTGACCTTGCCCAATGTAATCCCCACTCTCTTGCCTCTCTTATACAAGTCTGCAACATCTCGTGGTCCATGAACGTCAACGAGATTGTGTCAAACCATGGGTACCCCCCCCCCCCCCCAACCCAACCCCCCCCCCCACACACACACTCACACACTCTCTAACACAGGTCTGCAACATCTCGTGGTCCAAGAACGTCAACGAGATTGTGTCCACCCATGGGTACAGCCAGAACCAGATCATTGTTTGGAAGTACCCTTCAATGACCAAACTGGTATGTGTGTGTGTGGGGGGGGGGGGGGGGGGGGGGGTCTATAGGGTAGTGGGTGTGGGTGTGCTGGTGACTCATGTTTGTGTGCATGTGCTCAAGTGCTAGGGACACAGCAGCAGATGGGTGCTTTGTGCCCCTAGCTGTGGGGGGGGGGGTGGGGGGGGGGGGGTGGGGTCTTAACAGTGCTGGGTGTGAGTGTGCTATTGACTTTCTCGTGGTTTGCAACCCATCCTTTACAGCTTGGAGGTTGGCTTGTGTGTACTGCATAAGCACAGCATCCTCCTTACAGCTTGGTAGGTTGGCTTGTGTGTACTGCATAAGCACAGCATCCTCCTTACCTAACAATCTTGGTGAGGTTGGCTGTGTGTGTACTGCATAAGCACAGCATCCCCTTTACAGCTTGGTAGGTTGGCTTGTGTGTACTGCATAAGCACAGCATCCTCTTTACAGCTTGGTAGGTTGGCTTGTGTGTACGGCTCAGCACAGCCTCCCTCCTTTACAGCTTGGTAGTTGGCTTTGTGTGTACTGCATAGCACGCATCCTTCCCCTTTAACAGCCTTGGGGTAGATGTTGGCTTGTGGGGTACTGGCATAGCACACAGCATCCCTTTACAGCCTTGGTAGGTTGGCTTGGTTGTGCTGGCATACACAGCAATCCTCCTTTATACAGCTGGTAGGGTTTGCTTGTGGTACTGGCTAAGCAACAGCATCCTCCTTTACACAGCTTGGTAGGTTTGGCTTGTGTGACTGCATAAGCCGCAATTCTCCCCCTTTACAAATACAGCTTTGTTATGTGGCTTGTGTGTACTGCATAAGCACAGCATCCCCCTTTACAGCTTGGTAGGTTGGCTTGTGTGTACTGCATAAGCACAGCATCCTCCTTTACAGCTTGGTAGGTTGGCTTGTGTGTACTGCATAAGCACAGCATCCTCCTTTACAGCTTGGTAGGTTGGCTTGTGTGTACTGCATAAGCACAGCATCCTCCTTTACAGCTTGGTAGGATGGATTCATGTGTACTGCATAAGCACAGCATCCTCCTTTACAGCTTGGTAGGATGGATTCATGTGTACTGCATAAGCACAGCATCCTCCTTTACAGCTTCGTAGGATGGATTCATGTGTCCAAGGGCTAGGGACACGGCAGTAGATGGGGTTGATGGACTTAAAGCAATTCAGGGGATGAACTGGACAAAACATTTCAGGGAGAACTCGTACTTCGTCGAGAATTTTGGCCTGGAAATCCGAGAATTCTCGACAATTTGGCCTGGAATTCTCGACAAAGTACGAAACGTTTGTCCAGTTCATCCCCTGAATTGCTATAACACACAGGCACGCTATCACATGACCACCTTCTTCTCCTAGACAAGCAGCAACCACTAGTAAAATAACCACGGCTCACTTGTATGCTCAAGTTACTCGAGTCTCTATTTCCTAGCACCCTACATGAGCACTTGGCACCTTGCATGGAAACCCATCCCCAAGAGACAGTTCAGATTTGAATGGGTGTCTCGTGTGCATGCAACATGAGTCTAGTACAAAAAGAAAACTCCATGTTGACTTTCCCCAGCTGCGGCGTACGGGAGGGTCCCCTTAACACCACGCCCCTCCAGGCGTTATCTTTTTTTAACCACGGCAATTAGACCCTTGTTTTGGCAGAAAACAGTAACTGGTTAATCAACGGTCGACTTACCTTTTAAAGGCAACCGGTAGATTTTCGATACCATTTTACCAGTGAACACTACCCCAATGACACCAGTTCTCGTATTAGGAACAGACCATCGTGCATGTGTACGATGAAGATGATGACAAAAGTGATGATGGTTACATTATCCTTATGCGCTACTTTTCTCTTTACTCTGTAAAGACAGTGCATGTATTCAAACCTAAGACTAAAACACTAAGACTAAAACCATTTTAAGAATAACATACCATCTTTTTCTCGTGTTTTAAAAAGTCATGATAATGCCTGGCCACCACCCCATCACCCACACCCACCATTAACATGCTCTTTGCTCCCCTCTTCCCTCCACCCATCACCCACAACCACCCTTATCGTCCCGTCACCCCTCCAGGCCATCACCCAGAACCACCCAGCCAACCACCCTTACCTTCCCTCCACCCCATCACCCACAACCACTCATATCTTCCCGTCACCCCTCCAGGCCATCACCCAGCCAGTCACCCTTATCTTCCCTCCACCCCATCACCCACAACCACCCTTATCTTCCCGCCACCCCTCCAGGCCACCTTGACGGGCCATGCACTACGGGTCCTGTACCTCGCGGTCTCTCCAGATGGACAGACCATTGTATCAGGTGCAGGAGATGAAACACTTCGCTTCTGGAATATCTTTCCAGGGGCAAAGAGCCAGGGACAAGACAGCTCCTCTGTTTCGACCATGGCACGCACCATCATCCGATAGCTTCCACATGCCAGCTAGCACCGTCGTCTCGTCGCTGTCCCTTGTCCGCACGCGCCGTCATCTACCAGTATCTTACCATGTATCCTCCTCCCTTCCCTATATCCCCCTCCATCCCCTATACCCCCCCATCCCCTAAATCCTCCTCCCTTCCCTATATCCTCCTCCCTCCCCTGTATCCCCCTTCATTCCCTCACTTCCCCATGCCTCGACCAATATGTACGTAAGGTGAACCCAGAACACACACACGCGCTACCCTGTATCGTATCCCAGGGACGAGGCAGCTCCTCTGTATACACCATGGTACGCACCACCTGCTAGCTAGCACCATCATCCACCATGGCACGCACCATCAGTGTTCACCATAGCACATACCATCATCCGCTAGCATCGGGTATATATCACCTGTACCCTGTACCCTATGCCCTTTGTGTGTCATAGATTCCTTGTTGACTTGACGAGGCCACCGGCACCTCTGACAAAAAGAAATGGTTCAGACTTTTAAACTAGCTTGTGGGATTTTTCATGATTGGTAAGATATGTGTATGCTTGCGTGTATATATCATGCTAGTGTGTTAGAGTGTGAACGTGGTCATGTGCACATGGCGCATAATCCACATGTGTATGGGAGGTACGAAAACATCCCACAGAACCGAAAGCCGTTATTTTTCCCCTGTAGAGCGCCCATGCCATCCGCCATTAAATTGGGGGCTGGGAGGCAGCCCCTAACCAGGCAACTTATTTTGCTGACAGACGGACAAGTCTACGTCCACATCCCATGGTGAGCTATTTGAGTGACACTCATGCAGGTGACCCCACATGCAGACATTTGCATACCTGTATGTGCTCTCTCTATTCTCCCACTCACTCATTCAGACATTCTTCTATTATTCTTATCCAACAACTGCTCAGAAGATGTGACTTGAGCCTGTGTGTGTTTGTTTTATGTGTTGTAGTATTTTAGGACTACAAGGGTTCGCCAAAATTACTATTCTCTATCTCAACTTGTGTCTTACGTGTCTTGTACTAGTCAGTGTTCGTGATTGTCCAGTGTGCATTATTGATTTTGTGATTCATAGATGGCATAGCTCCAGCCCTAGATATGATGTGGATAAGGTACATTACTACGTGACTGACCCGAGTGCGCTCCATTGATTGAGTGCTAGTCTGTGTTCGGTATTAACAGCCTCCTGTGGTAGCTCTTGGTTGTCTTCTTGAGTGCTTATTGTGTCTCTCTCTTATGTAACTGGAGCCAATTAATGGAGCGCCGTGGGTCTGAAACATCCGCCAGCCTGAGTGCCCGGGCGTGAGTATTCGTTTTTTTACTGCCTTTCGCCACATCCATTTTCGCTTTAGCCCCCTCTGGACCCTGCAGGGTCCCGGGGCTTTCCACCCGTGTCTCTCTGTCTCTTAATGAGCTGTTTGGACGATTCCAACCACCTCCGCACCAGGTAGGACGCAACATGGGTAGGGTCCGTTGCCTCGCAGACACAGCTTTCGTAGATTGGTTGCGTCGCAGACGCAGGTTCAGGATGTCGGTTGCGTCTCACTTTTTTACCATGCGTCTCACGAGCGGTTACAGTCTCGCCAGCGGTTTGAACGCTAATGGTTTGAACACCAGCGGACCACAGACCGTTAACCATGATTCAGATGCCACGTGTCTACTTTTCAGATCCGCGCTCTGGCCTAACAACCCTTTTCTCGAGGTGATTCGCCCAACATTGTTCCGTTGTCAGGACCAGCACCCTCGTGTTCTCATTACTTTTTTGAAACGTGCGCAGTCTAAGTATACCATGTAAAGACCATGTAAAAACCATGTAAAGACCAAAGGCTGATAGATCATGGAATCATAACACATCAAAACATTACATGTTTTGAGGTGGGCAGCCTGAAGACCATGTATGTAAACCATGTATGTATGTTACAGTCCAGGGGTAGGCCAAATAGGCTAAAGGGACTTGCCCAACCGTGTAGGAAGGGCTAGGCTTGTTCAAAAGCATTAGTCATCTTTTAAAATTTGCCACATGTCAACCACCCTCCTAAACCACTTGGGTGACATTTATGGATATAACACAAATGATGGCTTATATTGTGCATGTGTCATCATGTGTTGTGAAGCAATGACTAGGGAGCTGCAAACCAGTTCCTCCATTTCCCCCCTTTGGATTGTCAAATTAACACGGGTGTTGGGGCATGTCAGAAGTACCCTATATTACACAAGGCACACCAGCCCCAAATGTATTGTTGCCTCCATAGGTGTACTTGGGGGGTCAGACTGGTAGGCATGTTGTGCTACTCTGATGCTGGTGTGTGTCGTGGGCACACACATCAACCTAAATGGGTATGGACCCCAGCATGTAGGCCCCTATATGAGCACTTGACCCATTGCATGGGGCTCCATCCTCCATAGTCAGTTCAAATTTGAATGGGTGACACATGTGCATGCAAGATGAGTCTAGTATACCCACCATGTGAGAAACATCTGTATCCCTCCATGCCCAAACACGCTGCGGAGGTCCAGAAAGCGCTAAAGTGTGAAAATAGGTTTGGAGCCTCGGAATAGATCACCCGGGAAAACGTCACCACTGGACTTGGCTCGGTTATTAGAGAAAGGTTTTACCTAGCGCTGTAAGTTTGGACCCCGAACTCCCAGAATAGTGTGGGTGACGAAATATGTAGACAGGCTCCATAGGTTACTTTATTTCGGAAGCGACTGATACTTTTGAACACACCTAGGCTTAAAAAGAAAAAGCACTGATGAAAGCAAACATGCGACAGGGCCCGACAACAAACCGAATTTACACCTCGTTACACCTAACATTAACAGCACACGAGGAACTAGGGTTGTTATTACCGATGCATTACTCGGTCAGGGCCGATGAACTGTCTAATCTGCTGAGTGCGCTCCCTGGTTACCATGGTATTGCACGGGGGGGGTTGGGATTGGAAGACGGTGAGCAGCCCAGAGTTTTTTTTACATAGACCGTGTGTCAATTCAAATTCAGATTTGAGCACAGAAGTATCACAGGGAGGTGCCGCAGCAACTTGGGAGGGCTCATTGGAATTGGAGCTGGATAAGTCTTTCAGCTGTCTATTCTGCAAAGGACGCGCCCGTATGGTATCACACGTGGGGACTTGGTTTTGAAGACGGTGAGCAGCTCAGAGTTGGCTGAAAAAACATGTAACAATCCAATCCAATCCAATCCAATCATTGATATTGGGTAGCAAACAACGCTAATGAGAAGTAAATACAGGGGAGAACGCAATACATTGAAGAAAGGAAGAATGGCAGGACAAGCTTAAATAACTTGTTGCCTTACTAGGACAATGTGCCAAAAGGCTGACTGGAATAAAAATAAGGCTGCGTGGGGTACAAATAGGTTGACAGTAGTGCAAATAGGCTTAGTGGAGTACAGAATATCAGCATCAATTGCGGTTCACTCAATCGTTTTATGTCTTGGTGACTACTTCTGTACTTTCTTAGAACTATCGGTACATACAGTAACTCCTTTTCTGTCTGTACTGTGTCAGCTTCCCGTAGACTGTGTCATCCTTCATGAGTTCATGGCACAGTGACAGCTTCCTGTAGGCTGCGTCCCCTGGTCCTCTGACACGCGCTGTATAGCCTGTACCCTGATTAGGTTCCCGGCTTTTGCCCCTTCCACCACTGGTGCCCTTTGTGGTTCCCCAGTCGCTGTAAACTATTCTCATCTACGTGCATAGATTGGCGCGTTTGACCGCTGCGAGTATCTCTCCACTCTTGAAGTGTATAAGCTGATACAGAAGAATGGCGTACAAATACTGGAGTACAAATAGGTTGAGTGTAGTACAAATAGGTTGAGTGGAGTAGAAAGAAGCCATCAAGAAAACGGATACATGATGGGTAGGGAACGGCTAAGGAAGTTAATATTATAGTGACGAGCCGTCTCACCAGAATTTTGAATTCATTTGAAAAACTAATATTATTGTGACACTTTTATAATATTAGTTAATATTAGTTTTGCAAACACAAATATTAGTTGCCGTTCCCTAATGATGGGTGGAGGAGTAAACAAAGCAGCAGGCTATGTGTGAGTTATCTCCGGCTGCCTGAAACCTGAATGCACCAATGATCAATGTGGGTTTTCAAGCACAAAGACGAGACACCCTTTAGATGTTTAGCGGCTTTAAAAGGGTCAACGTTGGCCGCTCGCTGGTTTAATTAAGCATTTTATAAAGACCCAGAGGGTTTCTGGTCCTATAGGCTATAGTGCTTATTAAACCTTTCAACCCTGAACCCTCAAACCCCTTTCAACCCTGTCATCTCTGAATGCACCAGTGATCTCTGGCTGCCTGAAAACTGAATGCACCAGTGATCTCCGGCTGCCTGACAACTGAATGCACCAGTGATGCCTGGCTGCCTGAAACCTGAATGCACCAATGATCTTCAGCTGCCTGAAAACTGAATGCACCAATGATCTTCAGCTGCCTGAAAACTGAATGCACCAATGATCTTCAGCTGCCTGAAAACTGAATGCACCAATGATCTTCAGCTGCCTGAAAACTGAATGCACCAGTGATCTCCGGCTGCCTGAGACCTGAATGCACCAATGATCTTCAGCTGCCTGAAAACTGAATGCATCAATGCATAAATCCCTTCACTCCAATTGGAATGCTCTGCACGGAAAGGAATAGGCGTGCTAATAAGCCTCGCTCGAGACAACGAGCTTCTACTTCGTCCTCCCAACATAGTCAACCTGGAGGCACAGTTGGGTACTGTTTCTTTCTTGGGCTACGCATGGCAGCTTCCAGTCAGCTCCATCAGCCAGGCACGCGGTCAAGCCCAAACCTCTCAGTTGCATTGGAATGCCTGTCATGCTAGCTGTCAGGCACACTAGCTAGTTTCAGGTTTGCCCCAAAGGTGGGTGAAAAGAGCTGCCTAGAAGCTACTACGCGTAGCCAAACAATTAACAGTGCATATGGGGTCCATATGCACAAGCACATTCAGATATTCATCACCTAGTATCCACAGCAGTTATGCTCGTGATCATAGGCATCTGCCATGGCCTTCCTGCCCTGCCTTATGGAGGCACTGTGCTTAGGGCCCTTTCAAATCATGTATCAGGCCACGGCAACTGCGCTCAAATTCCAGTGGTCCACATGGGCCATGGCGCTAAGAGATCCCATCATCGTCGCATGCATCCCCTAGTATCCACAAAAGTTATGCTCATGATCATAGGCCTCCAAAATGGCCTTCCTTGTGGAGGCACCGTGCCTGGGGCCCTTTCGAATCATGTCTCGGGCCACGGCAACTGCGCTCGAATCCCAGTGGTCCACATGGCCCATGGTGCTAGGAGGTCCCATCATGGTCGAGGACTGTGTGATGGTCTTCATCACCGTGCGGCTGTCCACCAAGACCACGCCGATGCCTCGGTTCACTGTGCGCCTGCGCCCGCCCAGAGCCAGCACGCGGGAGACCGGCATCGCCCTGCCCATCTCGCTGATGGCACTAGCTGGACATTGGGGGATGAAGGTGCAGCCCTCCATGTGAGTGTGCTCCATCGGGTTACCAGCCATGGGGGTGTACACAGAGTGTGAGTACCCATAGCTGTGGTTGGGGCTAGCATTAGGGGGGCGGGGGCCCAGGGGTTGCTGGGACATGGGAGTGTAGACTGAGTGGGATCCAGCCATTGTGCACTGGGCGTGGTGGCCTTTGCAGGGATCCGTAGTAGAGGTGGCAGTGGGCATTGGTTCATTGACCTGCACAGTGAAGTGCACAGCAGGGGCAGTGGATGAGAGTGGGTGGGGTATGGTTGGCGGGATAGTGGAGGTGGTAGGTGGTATTGAGGCATTGACCTGCACAGTGAAGAGCAGGGCAGGGGCAGTGAATGAGAGCAGGTTGTTTATGGTTGGCAGGGTAGTGGAGGTGGATAGGTGGTATTGAGGCATTGACCAGCACAGTGAAGAGCACAGCAGGGGCAGTGGATGGGAGTGGGTTGAGTGTGGTTGGCGGGGTAGTGGAGGTGGTATTGGGCATTCAGGGATCTCTCTTCACCCAAACCTGAAGCAAGCAACCTAGTGCACCTGGAAGCTGATATATATTGACAGCTACCCAGAGCTGCTGGAATATTTGGGCTTGACCCAGTGGTAGTCTCAGGGACCTGCCTAGAAGCTGATGCTCGTAGCCGAAAAGAAAAGCAGCAGAGGACAAAGCTGCTGTTATTTTCAGCTACGAGCAGAGAGGCTTCCAGAGTCTAGACAGCTTCCCTGGCTGGCTATTCAGACTAACCTTCAGCCACCTGGTCAACACATTTTCACGATGGGTTTCTCAAAGGACAGACATTTGGTATGGGCCTTGACATGAATGTTAGGACTTGCCCCCTCCCACCCTCTCGCTCCCAGTCCCCCATCTCCTATACTGGGTCAGAATTTTCATATAGGCACCACCACCACCACCAAAACTGGGTTGACATTGTTACCAGCCGAAACACCGTCAGAGGACATTTGCTTGCCCGAAGCCTGCCCGAAGTGAGCTTTTCGCGGTGCTCATGCTTAAGTGGCATGTTGATCACTCATGTTGAAAAGAGTATCGTCATCGTGGATGTTCGTCTCTTTAAATAAATAAATAGTACGCCTTATTACGAGGCGTTAGGTTGAGGGGGGGCAGCCCGTTTGCTTGCACTAGGGTCAACTACCTACGTTGTTCGTCTCTTTCTCACCAGTAATGCTATATTTTGCAGGACACGCAAGCGTAAATTGCGTGCCAGCGCCTATTTTCGCATTGGGGAGTCCTCCATCCACAGCAATCGAATCAATGCAGGTCCCGTGACATTTCGCATCGCATCAGTAAGGTTGTTCGAAAAGTTGTTCGGGCGGAAGGCAAATGGGATGCTTGTTGCGCCTACCTTGTTCAGAGGAGCGTTTTTCGTCGGCAGGCCAATCGACTGGCTCATTGAAGAAGAGAGTTCACTGACAGGGGCGCTACCGTCAGCATTGCCAGGAAGCTGGGAGGATGCATCGTAGGAAGTCACGCTTGATCGACCCGCTCCCGAGCTGAAGACTCCCTTGTTGTTGAAGAAATTGTCGCGACTGCTATGAAACGCGCGGGCCAGAGTCCAATCCTGTCTTGCGAGTTTGGAAGTGGGTGATGCGTTGGCTGCTGTAAGCAGGCCAACGATGCGCTTTGGCAAGAGATAGCTGGTTGAGAATTGGATTCCAGGCATTCCAGGTCGAGATAGGAGCTTAGCTGGGGTGAAATTCGAGTGCTTTGAGGATTCGATAGCTGAGTTTTGACAAAATGTGTTGAAGTAAAAAAAAACCTCGTTTCGAAACCTCGGGCGTCCTCGGCCCAGCCCAGGTTTCATTATTTCAGGTCTAGGTTTTTAAGCAAGACGCGCTTGCGCGCTCCGTCACATGTTATTGGTAATTGTTTTCCGAGACCCACGCCCGCACACACACCCCACGCCCAAGCGCCCATCGCCCATCGCCCACGCGCAGCTGGATGCCAGCCTGGCCCGGCCTGGCCAGATAGAAGGCTGAAAGGGAACTCCGTCGTGGCAAAAGAGAAGTCCGGGACTGTCTTGTGTACTACAGTCACCAGGGTGGGGACCCAACTGTGGCGTGACAGTAGACGGCCTGGTTCGATCACTTCCATCACTGGGACGACTTGTAAAAAAGCAAAAAACATAACTCGAGCAACTTCCCCGACTTGCGATGTTTTTTTACAGTTTTCCGTCAATGGGTATGAAACTACGAGTGCTAGCTGCCAGCAAAATGCAAATCCTTCGCGCTGTTACATCGCGAGGGTTGGCAGAGCCGAAGATGGATGGGCGGTTGGTTAAAAGGTTTTTACATTGTCCTCGTTGAAGACGTAGGAAACGCGAACGTTTACCATTAGTTAGTGTTTGGCGGGGTATATATATATATATATATATATATATATATATATATATATATATATATATATATATATATATATATATATCCCAAATCGGTGTGCCATCAAGTGCACCAGAGAAGGCTCCAGGCGCTCCTTCACATGGCTCTCTGATTCTACAAGTAGGTAGCAGGTTTGTCCAGGACGCTGCGTCCTCTGTTGCATCGCAAAATGCAATGTTGGGAGGGATCCGGTTATTTGAAGGAAGGGGCCGTTACGTTGCAGGCTATACAATTGGTGGCGTCTCAGGCAGCAGAGCCGGGGGTCCTCCTGAAGTCCTGAAGTACCCTGGTAGGTAGTAAATGTATACTGTTTGTTGTTGTTGCTGCTCTTGTTGCTGCTATTACGAGCTTATCATTGCTCTAGTTCAACCCGAGATTAGCCTTCAGCATTCTCTTTAAGGGATCAAGAAGGACTGCCCCCCCCCCCCCCCCCCCCCCCCCCCCCCCCCCTCAGTCACCCACCCCAGAATAAACGAATCGTACTTGTCTAGTCCTCTAGTACCAGTACCATGCAGTTGCTCGCAAGTATGGTCCTGCTGCAAGGGTATGTTATAACGGTTTGTTCTTGAGTACAAGTACACAAGAACCAACATGACGACTCACCTTGTCGACCTGCGCCAGGCTGGCTAGCCGGTGACAGCTCGACTATCCCGATGAGGCCGGATCCCGACCGAAGATTCCCCTGCTGCCTGCCCGGGGTCCCTCTAAGGGTGTGTTTCCACAGAGATTTTCGCGTCCCCGGAAACAAAAAGTAAACCCTCCCCGGTGCCAGGTAGGCAATTTTGTTTCCACAGGGGTTCCCCGGAGTCTCCCCGGAGAATCCCCGGAGTTCCAGGTCGGCAAATCTTCGCGACAGGTCGTCGAATCTTTACCCCTGGGTATTTTTGAATATTTCGAAATATTTACGAAAAATGACGGTTAAAAGTACAAAACGGACGATTAACGACTTTCCCCTGGCTTTCCAGGAGAAAAGTTTCGGGGGAACATGCCGCCCACCCCTGGAGATTTTGGAGTCTCCCCGGAGTCCACATCAGCATTTCCCGGAGTCCACATCAGCATCCCAGGAGAATCGCCGCAGGGTCGACACACAAAATCGACAAGGCGTGTCATTGTTTGCGTTGTGACAGCTTCAGCTTTTACTTTACAGCGGCTCTCTCTTTTGTTCTGTCGCTTGGGCTTCCCGTGGATTGGGGTCCAGCAGTTGACCTGTCAGCTCAACTGAACCCAACCGAAACTCCCCGGAGAATCCCGAAGTCTCTGAGGCGAATCAAGGACTTCGGGATTCTCCGGGGATTGTCAGGTGGGTTCAGTTGAGCTGCCAGGTCGACTCCTGGAACCTAATCCACGGGAAGGCCAAAAACTCCTGTGGAAACACACCCTAACTGCGTCATCACATCAGGGGTGGGGTGGGGGGGGTGGGGGTGGGGGGGGGCATAGATCTGCGAACGATGCTCGGAACTGCGCGTATAACGATTTCACTTCTTCTCATCTCCTGTCAACCCCCACTCCCGTCACATGGGTCTGAAACCGTTATATTTGCCTTCCTATTCGGAAGGCAAATATAATCTATCAAATATAATCTTATGTGGATTTGTCGTTTTGTCGTTTTTCAGGCTTTCAATTTTTCAAACTGTCTCAATTTTTTACAAGTCATAAAACTTTTTGAGTATGTTTATCAAGCTGTTCATGCGCAATACATCTATCCCGGGCTCGCTCGCTCGTTTGGTTCGTTAGTCGTTTGTCGTTTGTCGTCCGTACTACCAGCGACAACAAGAGCAACGGGCGAGTCGTCGAAACGCTATTCCCATCTGTGCCCTTCCCCAAAACGAATTTGTGCCCCAACCTCTGCAAGATCAACCCCCAACCTACATCCTTACGCCGAGTCCTCCAATCCGCTCCGCACCGCCATCTCATATGCTGTCGAAACCCCGCACTGCAAGTTAGTTCCGATGTCCAGGATAAATATCCAGAGAGCCCTAGCGGTGCTCGCTTTTGCGACCATATCCGCGTTGCAGCTGGCGAACGCTTCAGATTATGCAGATATCACATGCAGACAGAGTGGCATGTGCAGCATGGGCGGGACGAAGCACTTCCACGGAGAGATCGCCTCAAGTAAGGCGGATCTGAAATGAAAGGACTGGTTTTGTGTATAGATTCGTGCATGGAGGTGGATGTGCATGGGGTTGGATGTGCATATATTCATGCATGGAGGTGGATGTGCATGGGGTTGGAGGAGCATAGATTCGTGCATGGAGGTGGATTTGCATGGATGTGCATGTGGTTTGATGTGAGTGGATTTGTGCATGGAGTTTCTGCATGGGTTTGGGTTGGATGGGAATGGTCTTGAGTGGAGTAAGCTTCAGGGGATCTGTCAGATGACAGTTGTAAACCATAGATTAGTTGTATCGCTGACAATAATGTAATCCCCTCATTGATTGTATTGTCATACAGCTGCGTCATACAGCTGTGTCATACAGCTGTCATACAGCTGTCATACAACTGCGTCATACAGTTGTCATACAGCTACGTCGTACAGCTGTAGGGAACGGGTTGCTACTTGACCTGGACAAAGCTACCTTGGCGGTTGACAGCGACCGCGAACACAAAAGCGCACCCGTGGTGATTCGAACCCGGCACTTTTTTCTTTCAAGGAGCTCTGCCATTGAACCATTTTTCGAAACGGGGATAAACCTTTATATTTACCTGCCTTGTAGGCTTTCGGGACAGGCTTTCCACTTAGTGTGCTCCCTGGTTTTTTGGGGTATCGCGTGGGGAGACTTGGCGTTGGCAGACGGTGAACAGCCCAGAGGTGGCTGAAAAAACATGTAACAATTCAAATTCAAATTGAAATTCGGGACTGGCCTAACAAAGTCCAAGAATCATAAACAATTCCTCGTTGTTGGAACATACTTGTTTATATATGGGTTAGAGTTTAGGTAGGTGTATATATTTGGTTTAGACTTAGTGGTTAGAACATATTTGTATATATTTGTATCAACACGGGCGCATGGGAGACAGCCCCAGCATGGCCAATGAAAAATGAGAAGGGCTGGGGTCGGGCGATAAGCGCTTTCACATGATAGGATTAAATTTGATTGTTACATGTTTTTGTTAGCCAGTAATACAGTGGGAATGTAAACTGCATTATTTGAGATAGGGCAAGGGTGGGGGGATTGGCACTTAATTAGGACTTGGATTGGATTGTTACAATCTTTTTTAGCCAGTAGTATAGTACAGTGGGAATGTAAATAACTTGATTATTCGAGGTTGGGCAAGGGTGAGGGTATTGGCACTTCATTAGGACTTGGATTGGATTGTTATATGCTTTTTTAGCCAGTAGTACAGTGGGAATGTAATTAAGTTGATTATCCAAGGTTGGGCAAGGGTGAGGGGTTTGGCACTTCATTAGGTCTTGGATTGTATTGTAACATGTTGTTTTAGCCAATAGTACAGCGGGAATGTAATTAACTTGAGTATTCGAGGTTGGGCAAGGGTGGGGGGATTGGCACTTACTCAGGTCTTGGATTGGATTAAATTTGACTGTTACATAATTTTGTTAGCCAGTACTTCAGTGGTAATTTAATCAACTTGATTATTTGAGGTTGGGCAAGGGTGGGGGATTGTCCCTTAATTTGGACTTGGATTGGATCGTTACATGTTGTTTTAGCCAGTAGTACAGTGGGAATGTAATTAACTTTATTATTTGAGGTTGGGCAAGGGTGGGGGGATTGGCACTTAACTCAGGTCTTGGATTGGATTGTCACATGTTTTTAGCCAATATTAGAGTGGGTATGTAATCAACTTGATTATTTGAGGTTGGGCAAGGGTGGGGGTATCCGCGCTTATACAGGACTGTATTGCTTGGAGTTGCATACAAGCACAATGGGTATGATGTTTAGGGAACGGAAATATGATATCATGTGATATCATGTCATCATATGATATCATACGATGCCGGTAGTCTGACTCGGGCAAAGTTACCATTTACATACAATACCATATGTCGCAGTACGTATGATATCATATGATGTCATACTCGCCTTTAGTCTAAATTATATGATATGCCGGTCCCTAATGATATTATCTTGAGTATTTGAGGTTGGGCAAGTCCCTTTAGACTACTTGGCATTCCTTGGACAGCAGTATACATGCACATACACATACACATACATAGGACTGTCAATATCCTACGATATTATTTTTTAATATCGTTATCCTACGATATAATCGTAGGATAGCGATATCGCACACCACTTTTGGGGGGAAATCAGTATGAGACCAAGGGGGTATTACAGGAAACACCCCTTACGTGACCATGCACTAAAAATCAGGTCAAATGAACCATTCCTGAAGAACATAGGAAAACACGATAATATCGTGCTCTATCATCGTACGATACATCGTACGACATCGTACGGTAAAGGGCGATAGAGGGCGATATTATGAATTCCCTGGCCCAGACACAGTGCTCCTGGCGAGAATCGAGCCGCTGACCTCCCAAATGCTAAGGATGTTACGTGGAGCACAGGACCACACTGTCAGGTAACACGAGATATTGTCATCAGGTATCGCAATATATTGTACGATAACGATATATCGTACAATGCCAAACTGAAATATCGTATGATGCCAACGTCATTATCCTACGATATATCGTAGGATATCGTACGATACACGATATTGGCGATGCCACCCTTGACAGCCCTACACATACACATACGCATACACATACACATACACATACACATACACATACACATACACATACACATACACATACACATACACATACACATACACATACACATACACGTACACATACACGTACACGTACACGTACACGTACACGTACACGTACACGTACACGTACACGTACACGTACACGTACACGTACACGTACACGTACACGTACACGTACACGTACACGTACACGTACACGTACACGCACACGCACACGTACACGTACACGTACACGTACACGTACACGTACACGTACACGTACACGTACACGTACACGTACACGTACACGTACACGTACACGTACACGTACACGTACACGTACACGTACACGTACACGTACACGTACACGTACACGTACACGTACACGTACACGTACACGTACACGTACACGTACACGTACACGTACACGTACTACACGTACACGTACACGTACACGTACACGTACACGTACACGTACACGTACACGTACACGTACACGTACACGTACACGTACACGTACACGTACACGTACACGTACACGTACACGTACACGTACACGTACACATACACATACACATACACATGCACACACATGCACAAGCCCATACGCATACACATACACACACATGTGAACACATGCATACACATACACACCCATACACACACGCATGCACACACCCACACACGTGAACTCATACCCAAAGCATACCCATACAAAAACACACACAAAGACACATACACATACGCATACACCAACATAATACGAACCCACAATCCTCCCCCCCCCCCCCCCCCCCCCCCCCCCTCACACACACACACCTTCATCCCACCCTCTCACCCCCCACCTTCACGCACCTTCACACACACACATACCAGCAAGGGATTTAATGATGCACTAAGCTAAATCTCTTTTAAAAGAGAAATAATACCGTAATCTATGAAACCCAACAAAAATGTGCTAAAAAGAGGATACTCCCCCCTCTACCCCCCCCTCCCCCCCTCCCCTCCCCCCCCCGCCCTATTCCTTCACCCTCTCTCCCCCATTCTCTCAAACCACCTTCACCCCCCCCCCCCCCCCCCCCCCCCCCCCCCTCCCAGGCAAGGGATTTAAGGAGGCGCTTGACTCAGTCTCTTTTAAGAGAGAAATCATCATCGTCGTCACCTTTGGCACCATGTACCTCGAGTTTGTCTTCCAGTTGCGTGCTCAATTGCGCAGACTGGGCATGGATCACTTCTTGGTGCTCTCCTATAATGTATGCACATGAGCAGTATGTATCCCTGTACATCTGTATGCACATGAGCCGTATAAATCCATTTACAGCTGTATGTACATGGATCACTTCTTGGCGCTCTCCTATAATGTATGAACATGAGGAGTAAAATGTATCCATGGTCATCTGTATGTACGCGCGCAGTATATAGCCATGTATAGCTGTATGTACATGGATCACTTCTTGGCACTCTCCTATATTGTATGTACATGAGCAGTATGTATCCCTGTACATCTGTATGTACATGAGCCGTATAATTCCATTTACAGCTGTATGTACATGGATCACTTCTTGTCACTCTCCTATATTGTATGTACACGAAATACGAATTTTAATAGTGTATGTATAATAAAATACATGCATGCATAATAACTGGGCATGGATCACTTCTTTTCGCTCTCCAATAATGTATGTACATGAGCAGTAAATCTCCATGTACAGCTGTATGCACATGGATCACATCTTGGCGCTCTCCTATACTGTATGTACATGGAATACTAATAATAGTTTATGTTTAATAATGTACATGCATACTTCATAACTGGGCATGGATCACTTTTTTGCGCTCTCCTATAATGTATGTACATGAAATAATAATAATAATAATAATAATAATAATAATAATAATAATAATAATAATAATAATAATAATAATAACAGCAACAACAACAACAACAACAACAACAACAACAATAATAATGATAATAATAATAATAGTTTATGTATAATAAAATACATGCATGCATAATAGCTGGGCATGGATCACTTCTTTGCGCTCTCCTATAATGTATGTGCATGAGTAGTAATACGTATGTACATGAGCAGTACATCTCCAAGTACAGATGTATGTACATGGATCCCTTCTTGGCGCTCTCCTATAATGTATATACACGAGGAGTAGAATGTATGTACACGCGCAGTACATCTTCATGTACAGCTGTATGTACATGGATCACTTTTTGGCACTCGCCTGTACAAAGTATGTCCATGAGCAGTATATAGTGCAAGGGTGTGGGCCATGTGTGCTACTATGAACACAATCATACCTATACAAATTCAAACATTTCATTGACAGGGAAAGCAACAGCAAGACAAGTAAAGGTAAAAATAACCCAAAGGAGCGCAAATGCATATGCTCAGGCCTATGCAAAGGAGTGCAAATGCAAATGCAAATGCACAGGCCTATGCTAAGATGCAAACCTTGAGGTCCTCATGTGAGCCTAGATCACTGTTGTTTTGTAAATCACGATTTGGGGTTGTCAATCCCTTTTTTCTTCTTCTAGTTGTGAAAGGTGTTTTATCCCAGGAGGTGGGTCTCTCTACACAAACCAGCGGCACCAAGGATTCAGATCAAATGGGTTCACTCTTACAAAAGAGTAGGCACACTTAGGGACGGTGGGAGATACCGACCCTCATATATGCAAAGATGCACACCTTGAGGTCATCTCTTGAGAGTTCACCACTGTTGATTTGCCAATCATGATTTGGGGTTGTCAATCACTCTATTGTTTTTGTCAATCATGATTTGGGGTTGTCAATCACTCCATTGTTTTGTCAATCACTCTATTGTTTTGTCAATCACTCTATTGTTTTGTCAATCACTTTATTGTTTTGTCAATCACTCTATCGTTTTGTCAATCATAATTTTGGGTTGTCAATCACTCTATTGTTTGTCAATCATGATTTGGGGTTGTCAATCACTGTTTTTGTATGTATGCAAAGATGCACACCTTGAGGTCATCTCGGGAGCCTAGACCACTGTTGTTCTGTAAATCATGATTAGGGGTTGTCAATTACTTTTCCCCCCCCCTTTTTTTCTTCTTCGTCTAAGGGTAGAGAAGCAGGTCAACAGGTCAGCAGGCCAAGGGATGACTCCCCCCAGGCCCCAGGACGCACAAGAATCGTACATACCTGCTTCTGAAAGCATCTTTCTAATGCGTTTGCGTGTAGGAGCATAGGTGCCAGCAAGTGAATGATGGTGCAAGAGAGCAGAAGCAGGTCAGCTGTGCTTGGGACGACTAACCCCAGAACGCACTAGACTCGTATATACATGCTTCTGACAGCATCTTTCTAATGTGTTTGCTTGTAGGAGACGGGATGCCAGCAAGTGAAGGACGTTGCGAGAGGACAGAAGCAGGTCAGCTGTGCTTGGGACGACTCCCCCCAGCTCGGAGACGCCTGGAAGGGAGGAACCTTGCTGTGGCATTTGAGGTGGAGGTTCCTAGCTAGAGCTGCCAGGATTCAGTACAACGTCCTTTCCTTAGACAGGCAAGTTAATAAGATACAGAAATACAATTTATTAAATACAATTAAATGCTTTAAATAATTTAAATAGATACAATAATAAAATATATAAAGATTGCTTCCTAGCTAGAGCATCCAGGATTTAGTACAACGTCCTCTCTCTAGACAGGCACGTTAATACAATAAAGACAATAAATAAAATAAATACAATAAAATGATTACAATATATAAATAGTTTTTCCTAGCTAGAGCACCCGGGATTCAGTACAACGTCCTCTCCTCAGACAGGCAAGTGACTACGATAAATAAATACATTTATTGAATATAATAAAATCATTAAAATCACTAAAATAAATAAATAGTACTTCCTAGCTAGAGCATCTAGGATTCAGTACAATGTCCTCTCCTTATACAGGCATGTTAATAAAATAAATACTGAAATACAATAAACGAATTAAAATAAATAAATAGTACTTCCTAGCTAGAGCATCTAGGATTCAGTACAACGTCCTCTCGTTAGACAGGTATGTTAATAAAATAAATCCTGAAATACAATAAACTAATTAAAATAAATAAATAGTCCTTCCTAGCTAGAGCATCTAGGATTCAGTACAACGTCCTCTCCTTATACAGGCAAGTTAATGCAAGAAATATATACAATAACACAATTAAAATAATCAAAATATTCCTTTCCTTAGACAGGCAGGTGAATAAGATAAATAAATACAATTTATTAAATGCAATAAAATAATTACAATCATTCAAAAATTAGAATAACTAAATAGTACTTCCTAGCTACAGCATCCAGGATTCAGTACAACGTCCCCTTCTTCGACAGGCAAGTTAATAAAATAAAGAAAATAAATACAATACAATAATAAATAAATAAATAAATATTGCACCCTAGCTACAGCATCAAGGACTTGGTACAACGTCCTCTCCTTATAAAAGCAAGTGAATACAATAAAATAAAGGAAATAAATACAATAAAATAATTAAAATGAATAAATAGTATTTCCTAGCTAGAGCACCCAGGATTCAGAACAACGTCCTCTCCTTAGACAGGCAAGTGAATACAATTAATAAAGTAACAGATAATAAATACAATAAATATATAAAATAAATATATGAATACAGTATCTAAAGAGTACTTCCTAGCTAGGGCATCCAGGATTCAGTACATCGTCCTTTCCTGAGACAGGCAAGTTAATAACATCAAGAAAATAAGTACAATAAATACAATAAAATAAATGAAAAATATTTCCTAGCTAGATCATCTAGGATTCAGTACAATCTCCTCTCCTTAGACGGGCAAGTTAATCAAATAAAGAAAATAAATACAATACGATAATTAAAACAATAAAATAGGACTTCCTAGCTAGAGCATCCAGGATTCAGTACAATGTCCTCTCCTAAGACAGGAAAGTTAATAAAATAAATAAATACAACAAACTAATTAAAATAAATAAATAGTTTTTCCTAGCTAGAGCACCCAGGATTCAGCACAACGTCCTCTCTTTTGGCTGGCAAGTGAATACAAGAAATAAATACAATAAATACAATAAAATCACTAAAATAATTAAAATACATAAATCTTATTTCCTTGCTAGAGCACCCAGGATTCAGTACAACGTCCTCTCCTTCGACAGGCAAGTGAATAAGATAAATAAATAAAATTTATGAAGCACAATACAATAATTAAAAAATGTCATAATTACAAAAAATGAAAAACATAAAGAGTACTTCCCAGCTAGATCATCCAGGATTCCGTAAAACTTCCTCTCTCTAGACAGGCAAGTGAATACAATAAATAACGTAACATAAATACGATTAAATAATTAAAATAGATAAATGCCGCATTTCCCACACAGTAGTGGGAGAAATGGAGTATTCAGACGCGCGACGTAAGATTCCGCAGGACGCCTTCATATTTCAAATATCCGTAACCCCCTGGGCAAAACCAGGAGTAACCACCGCCAGTGTTTTCCCAGCAGTACTGTCCTGCCCGGTATATAATCAAGTGTACAGTCACTGGGGGCACTAAAATCTTGGTGCCCCAAGCTGCCTAAGCCTTGATCTTAACCAGCTTTTCGAGTTCCCACCACCATCCCTCTGTCCCACAGGAGTTATATCTTCCAGAAGCTACCAGAGCCTCCCAGGGGAAGTGACTCTGTTATTATTTGACAGTAGCGACTCTATTGGTAGTAGCACAAAGACAGACCTGAACAGTCTGAACTTACAAGCTAGATAGTGCAGTTGACTTTATTTAATGGTAAAAGCTGATAAGACCAGTAAAGCCAGCCAGTTCTGTGATATACCCCCTAATTCAGGGAAATATCGCACACAAAGCTAAAACTTTACAAGGCCCAGCATACACCTTAAATATGTCTACTAGCACTTGTACCAATGGGGGCCCCATCTGAAAGATCGCTGGACCTCTCGTGCAGTGTCTCAATGTCCAGCAAGCAGGCCCCCTACTTTTGCAAATATAAGTACTGACAATGATGAAGCCTGCATGTGCTTATTTCCTCAACCCTTAAGGGTAAATTAGATGTATTGGAAATATGAAAAGCAACTGTAAAGGAATCTGAGTCAACCGTCTGAATGGGGCACCTTTTTTAAGAGGCTTGCGGTTGAGGGGGCCCGCCTGTTTGCTTGCACTGGGGCGAACCACCAAACAGGCAAGTTGAAGTAATGATAACGCCTGGTGGGGCGTGGTATTAAGGGAACCCGTGCAGGCGCGGGCAGAGAACGGTCTACCACCTCGACTGGACAAGCTACCATCGCGGTTGACAACGACCTGCGACGCTCAGGGTGACCGTAGGGGGAATCGAACCCCCGACCCTTCTTCGTTTAAGCGATTTGGTGTGCCATTAGACCAATCGTATCACAGAAACGGGCTTACAAGTTAATGAAGGCGACTATAATTGTTTTTACGGCCGAAGACTGTGAGAAGCCCAAATGTGATGCCCTCCCTCTCCCCAGGGATCGTTTTCTGCTATCTATATATATAGATTGCTAGTTTCGACCCCGTTTTGGCGAAATTATTGCTCTAAAATGTAAAAAACAAATAAACCCTAAACCCTAACCTCCTCCCCCCCCCTAAATGGCCCTAAAAAGCTGTAAAAGGCTATACAAGCTATACAATGCTGCCCCTGGAGGAGGCCTGAAACCATAGAGCTAGAAAAACCCACTTTCATATTTGAAAAAACATCCCTGCCCTCTTTACCTCATCTCCTGTGCCTGTGCAGCGACTATCTAATATTGCAAGACCCCTACATCTTCCTCAAGAACCCACCATTCAGTGAGGCGCAGATTCTCGATGCTCCAACCAGCGACTGTGGCATGAATGACAGCTTCATGTACATAATTCTTCCTTGGTCACAAAGGGCTAGTCTTTATCAGATGCAACCTTTCCTGGTTACCCCCTTGTAAAAAAAGAAGAAAAAACATGCATACATGTCATGCCCTCCCTCTCCACCCCACCCCCATGCTTGCTTTGTGCAGTGACTATCTAATATTGCAAGACCCCTACATCTTCCTCAAGAGACCGCCATTCAGTGAGGCGCAGATACTCAATGCTCCAACCAGCGACTGTGGCATGGGTGGCGGCTTCATGTACACCCAAAACACTCGGCCAGACGGTCCAGCCGCATGGTTGTTCCATCACACCACTGAAGTCCCTCTCAGGTATGCATGTATGTATGTACATAATTGATACACACACCTTGGGCGCATAAGTGCTCAGTTCATTCTGCCAAGCCGCATGGTTGTTCCATCACACCACCGAAGTCCCTCTCAGGTATGCATGTATGTCTTAGGTATGCATGTCTGTCTATAATTGATACACGCTCCTTGGGCGCATAACTGCTCAGTTCATCCTGCCCAGCAGTGTGGTTGTTCCATCACACCACTGAAGTCCCTACCAGGTAGGCATGTCTGTCTCAGGTAGGCATGTATGTACGTACATAATTCATCCACGCACCTTGGGCGCATAAGTGCTCAGGTCATTCTGCCAAGCCGCATAGTTGTTCTATCACACCACTGAAGTCCCTCTCAGGTATGTATGCATGACAGTGATGTTTTTTTCAAACCTGAAAGTTTTTTTGCATGCCAGTGATGTTTTTTTTGCATGCCAGTGATGTTGTTTTGCATGCCAGTGATGTTGTTTTGCATGCCAGTGATGTTGTTTTCAAACCTAAAAGTTTTTTTTCTAGCTTAATAGTTGTAGGCCTCCTCCAGGGCTCCAGGGACAACGTTTTAGTGCTTTTTATAGCTTTTCATAGCTTTTCGTAGCGACAATTTTGCTAAAACGGGGTCAAAGCTAGCGATCGCTATATAAAGCTGAAACAAATCCCTGATGCATGCATGCAAATTTTTGATACCCCACATGGTTGTTCCATCACACCACTGAAGTCCCTCTCAGGTATGCATGTATGTCTTAGGTATGTATGTATGTCTATCATTGATACACGCTCCTTGGGCGCATAACTGCTCAGTTCATCCTGCCAAGCCGCATGGTCGTTCCATCACACCACTGAACTCTGTCTTAGGTATGCATGTATGTCTAAAATTGATACACGCACCTTGGGCGCATAACTGCTCAGTTCATCCTGCCCAGCAGTGTGGTTGTTCCATCACACCACTGAATTACCTCTCAGACATGTATGCGAGCATGCATGTATGTATGTATATAGTTGATACACGCACCTTGGGCGCATAACTGCTCAGTTCATTCTGCCCAGCAGTATGGTTGTTGCATCACACCAATGAAGTCCCTGTCAGGTACGCATGCATGTATATGAATGATACGCCGCATGGTTGTTCCATCACACCACCGAAGTCCCTGTCAGGTACGCATGCATGTATATCATTGATACGCACACCTTGGGCGCTTAACTGCTTAGTTCATTCTGCCCAGCAGTGTGGTTGTTGCATCAAACCACCGAAGTCCCTGTCAGGTACGCATGCATGTATATCATTGATACGCGCACCTTGGGCGCTTAACTGCTTAGTTCATTCTGCCCAGCAGTGTGGTTGTTGCATCAAACCACCGAAGTCCCTGTCAGGTACGCATGCATGTATATCATTGATACGCGCACCTTGGGCGCTTAACTGCTTAGTTCATTCTGCCACAGATTTGTGTTTGTTTGCATCACACCACCGAAGTCCCTGTCAGGTACGCATGCATGTATATCATTGATACGCGCACCTTGGGCGCTTAACTGCTTAGTTCATTCTGCCCAGCAGTGTGGTTGTTGCATCAAACCACCGAAGTCCCTGTCAGGTACGCATGCATGTATATCATTGATACGCGCAACCTTTGGCGGCTAACTGCTTTAGTTCATGTCTGCTTGTTGCCGCTGCTGATCTTGCTGTAATCGTCTCGCGTGGGAGGGTGGTGGGCTGCAGCTATCATCACGCCAACCACCCAGAACCATGACAAAAATTGATGTTGTTGTGTATTCAAGATTTTGCTGTAAAGTGAAACCTGTTATCAGTTGCAACTTTCTATCTTAATGTATGTATCTGATCTGAAGACAGCAAGCAGCCTTTGTCACTGGAGCCATGTAACTTTTAAGCCCTTCCTATCACAGTTCGGCAAGTCCCTTTAGCCTATTTGGCCTACCCCTAGACTGTAACGTGCATTCAGGCAGCCTTTGTAACTGGAGCCATGTAACCAAGGTCATGCTCAAATCCTATGTGCTTGTCAAACCCTAAACCCTAAACCCTAAACCTTCAGGTGGATGGACAACAACCACCATGATTGGGGCATGAGTGGGGGAGGCCTATGCTGGACGTCTGGTGAGTTGGGAGCCTCATTTTGTCTTGAGTAGCATGCTTCATTTTTGTTAATTTATATATGTTTATATATTTGGTGAGTTGGGGAGTATCACTATTGTTTTGGGCAGCATGCTTCAGATTTTTTTTTATGTTTGGTGAGTTGGGAGCCTCATTTTGTCTTGACTAGCATGCTTCACATTTTTAAATTTATGTATGCTTATATATTTGGTGAGTTGGGGAGTATCACTTTTGTTTTGGGCAGCGTGCTTCAGAAGTTTTTATTATGTTTGGTGAGTTGGGGAGCATCATTTTTGTCTTCGACAGCTTTATTGGGATATCACTTGGGAGTATCATTTTTTCTTGGGCAGCATGCTTCATATTTGTGTATTTATAAGTTTGGTGACTTGGGAGCATCATTTTTGTCTTGGGCAGCACGCTTCAGAAGTTATTTTGTATTTTTGGTGAGTTGGGAGCATCAATTATGTTTTGGGTAACATGCTTAATATTTGTTTATTTATGTGTTTGGTGAGATGGGGAGCATCAAGTATGTAGTGGGCAGCCTGCTTCAGAAGTTGTTTTTATGTTTGGTGAGTTGGGGAGCATGATTTTCGTTTCTTGCAGCATGCTTCATATTTTTGTTTATTTCTATGTTTTGGGAGTTGGGGAGCATCATTTTCGTTTTGGGCAGCATGCTTCATATTTGTTTTGTTATATTTGATGAGTTGGGGAGCATCATTTTTGTTTTGGGCAGCATGCTTCATTAGTGTTTTGCTATATTTGGTATGAGGGTGAACACCATTTTTGTTGTGGGCAGCATGCTTCATATTTGTTTGTTTACATGTTTGGTGAGTTGGGGAGCATCATTTATGTCTATGGCAGCATGCTTCAGAAGTTGTTTTTTATGTTTTTATGTTCTTTATGTTTGGTTAGTTGGGGAGCATCACTATTGTAGTGAATTCTTGATAGCACTGTGTGGCGGGGCCCTCCCTTCTGGGTCTCAGGTAGCGATCGGAATAGGTAGCAAAAAAAATAATACTCTGAAATTTTACTAAGTTCAGAGGCATTTGGAGCTTCTGGAATACTACAGTGCATCACTGCTTTCAACACGATAGGCACTACATAGGCAATTCATAGGCTGAAGGCAATATAAACATTCAACACGATATATGACACTACATAGGCACTACATAAGCTGAAGGCAATATAAACATTCAACACGTTATGTGGCACTACATAGGCACTACATAGGCTGAAGGCAATATAAACATTCAACACGACATATGGCCGATAGAGATCAAAGCAGTCGATATGGTGCAAACGATGCCCCTCCTCAACCCCCCCCCCCACCCCCACCCCTCCCCACCCCAAAGACACCCACACTCACTAACTGACATGAGACTGCCCACCACACCCACGCCCATATACACACCCACAGATTCACTGGCATGAGACTTCCCTCCTCTAACCCATCCACCTACTCCTCATTCCTCCTCTTGTGGGACTTGGAATTGAAAAACGGAGACCAGCCGAGAGTTTGCTGAAAAGCCATGTAACAATCCAATCCAATCCAATCCAATCCAATCCAATCCAATTCAATTCCTCCTCATTCCTCCTCCTCACTCCTCGCCTCCCCCCCCACACACACCCCTACACCACCCCCACGTGCTCACATCCCTCACAACAGATCATTCCTCCTCATCACTCCTCATTCCTCCTCCTCATTCCCCATTCCTCCTCCTCATTCCCCATTCCACATTCCTCCTCCTTATTCCTCCTCCCCATTCCTCCTCCTCATTCCTCATTCCTCCTCCTCACTCCTCATTCCCCCCACCCACTTGCAAGATCACATCCCGACAGATCAGCACTAACTTTTGGATCTAGGCAGTTTCGGTTTCGTAATTCGAATTCTTCGTCCTTAGTATAGAAATGACAGGACAGGGTGAGCTAATTTCGGCACCCACGAACTCACACACACACACAAACACCCCCCCCCCCCCCCCCCCCCCCCCCCCCCCCCCCCCACACACACACACCAACACACACACATCCCCCCACACACACCCCCAACCCCAACCCCAACCCCACCCACACCCACACACTCATCCCTGTCCCCCCACCCATGTGTTCACAATCCAACAGATGAATCTTTCTTGGATGATGCCCTGTGGTCCATTCTTGCCGGCAGACCCATCAACCCAACCCTTTTCAAGAACTGTGCCAAGGAGGATTGGACTGCCACAGGGCCGGATGGGAAGACATACAGCCGCATGAGGGTTGGACGGGATGATGGAGGCTTGGCAGGTGTTGTTTGCTTTGGATACCTTGAATAAAAATAAAATTAGGAAAAGTCATCATGATCATGATCATGACATGATTCATCATCATCCTCATATCTCATCATCATCATCATCATTCTCACATCAGCATGATGATCATGATCATCATCTCATCATAATTCATATCATCTCATCATCATCAATCATCATCATCATATCTCAGCATCAGCCATCAGCATCAGCATCCGCATGCAGCATCAGCATCATCATCAATCATTCATCATTAAATCATCAAGCATCATATAACAATCATCATACAAGCATCAGCATCAGCATATCTCAGCAGCATCAGAGCCATCAAGGAAGGCAGCATCAGCTCAGCTCAAGCCTCAGCAGCAGCAGCAGCAACAGCATCATGCATCATCATGCAGACATCATCATCCTATGCATCAGCATCATCATCATCATCATTAATCAAGCAGCGCAGCCAGCAGCACGCAGCTAGCAGCAGCAGCAGCATCAGCAGCAGAAGCAGCAGCAGGAGCAGCAGCAGCAGCAGAAGCAGCAGAGCAGCAGCAGCAGCAGTCAGGCCAGAAGGCAGCAGCAAGCAGCAGCAGCGCAGCAGCTAGCGCAGCCGCAAGCACCCGCAGCAGAAGAGCAGGCAGCAGCAGCAGCAGCAGCATCAGACAGCAGAAGCAGCAGCAGCAGCAGCAGCAGCTAGGCGAGCAGAGCAGCAGCAGAATGCAGCAGCAGAAGCAGCAGCATGCAGGCAGCAGCGAAGCATAAGCAGTCATCATAATCATCATCATCATCATGACTCATCTCATTAGCATCAGCAGTATCATCATGCATTGTCAGCATCATCATCAGCATCATCATCAGCATCAGCATCAGCATCAGCATCAGCATCAGCATCAGCATCAGTCATCAGCATCATCATCAGCATCATCATCAGCATCAGATCGCCTATCAGACATCAGCATTCAAGCATTCAGCATCAGCATCAGCTATCAGCATAGCATCATATATCATCATTAATCATCATCATCATCATCATCATCATTCATCCTCATCATCATCCATTCATAGCATCATCATCATCATCATCATCATCAGCAGCATCATCAGCAGCATCATCATCAGCATCATCAGCAGCATCATCATCAGCATCAGCAGCAGCATCATCACGCCTCTCAGCATCCATAAGCATCTCAGCAATCCTCGCATCATCAGCATCATCAGCATCATCAGCATCATCAGCATCATCAGCATCATCAGCATCATCAGCATCATCAGCATCATCAGCATCATCAGCATCATCAGCATCATCAGCATCATCAGCATCATCAGCAGCATCAGCATCATCAGCATCATCAGCATCATCAGCATCATCAGCATCATCAGCATCATCAGCATCATCAGCATCATCAGCATCATCAGCATCATCAGCATCATCAGCATCATCAGCATCATCAGCATCATCAGCATCATTCAGCAATCATAAGATAATACAGCATCATCAGCATCCCCAGCATCTCAAGCATCATCAGCATCATCACGGCATCATCAGCATCATCAGCATATCAGCATCATAAGCATCATCAGCATCATCATGCATCATCATCAGCATCATCAGCATCATCATCAGCATCATCAGCATCATCATCAGCATCATCAGCATCATCAGCATCATCATCAGCATCATCATCAGCATCATCAGCATCATCAGCAGCATCATCAGCATCAGCATCATCAGCATCATCAGCATCATACAGAATCATCAGCATCATCAGCTATCAGCATCATCAGATCTATCAGCCATCATCAGAATCAATCAGCTCATACAGCATCATCAGAATACATCAGCCTCATCAGAAGCATCAGATCATCAGATCATCGATTCATCAGCATATCATCAGCATCATCAGCATCATCAGCCATCATCAGCATCATCAGCATCAATCAGCACTATCAGCATCATCAGCATCCTCAGCATAATCAGCATCATCAGCATCATCAGGCATAATAGCATCATCAGCATCAATCAGCATCATTCAGCATCATCGCATCATCAGCATCATCAGATCACAGCATCATCAGCATCATCAGCATCCTCAGCATCCATCAGCATCATCAGCATCATCAGCATCATCAGAATCCATCAGCTTATCAGCAAGCATCCTCAGCATCATCAGCATCATCGCATCATCAGCATCATCAAGAATCATCGCCATCATCAGCATCATCAGCTATCATCCAGCATCATCAGCATCAGTCAGCATCATCAGCATCATCTAGCATCATCGCATCATCAGCATCATCAAGCATCATCAGCATAATCGCATCCATCAGCATCATCAGCATCATCGCATCATCAGCATCATCAGCATCATCAGACTCATCAGCCTCATAAGCATCTATCAGCATACTCAGCAATCCATCAGCATATCATCAGCATCATAGCATCATCAGCATCATAAGCATCATCAGCATCATAAGCATCTTCAGCATCATCAGCATCTATCAGCCATCATCAGCATCATCAGCATAATCAGCATCATAGATCATCAGCAATCATCAGCATCCATCAGCATCACAGCATCATCGCTCATTCAAGCATCATCAGCATCATCAGCATCATCAGCCTCATCAGCCATCATCAGCATCATCAGCATCATCATGAAATCATAGCATCATCAGTCATCAGCCTTATCCACCTAATCGCATCGATCAGCATCATCAGCAGGCATCAGCCATCATCAGCATCATCAGCAGCATCAGCGCGATCAGCAGCTCAGGCCGCATCAGCAGCCCATCCGCATAATCAGCAATTCAGCCATTCATCAGCATCATCAGCATTCTCAGCATCATCAGCATCATTTCAGCATCACAGCATCATAAGCATTCATTCAGCATCATCAGATCCTCAGCATATAAGCATCAT
This sequence comes from Chlamydomonas sp. ICE-L, assembly GCA_013435795.1. Classification (NCBI taxonomy): domain Eukaryota; kingdom Viridiplantae; phylum Chlorophyta; class Chlorophyceae; order Chlamydomonadales; family Chlamydomonadaceae; genus Chlamydomonas; species Chlamydomonas sp. ICE-L. The sequence continues at coordinate 749,498 of JACBWV010000730.1, read as the reverse complement.
CAGCATTATCAGCATTATCAGCATCATCAGCATCATTCCAGCATCATCAGCAGCAATCAGCCCATCAGCATTCATCAGCATCATCAGCATCATCAGCATCATCAGCAATCATCCAGCATCATTCCAGCTCATCAGCATCATCAGGAATATCAGCATCATCCAGCTATCAGCATTCATTCAGCATCATCAGCATCATCAGCCATCATCAGATCCATCAGCATCATCAGCATCATCAGCATCATCAGCAGCAATCAGCAGATCAGCACATAGATAAAACAGCATCAGCAGCAATCAGCAGCATCAAGCAGCATCAGCAGCATCAGCGCATCAGCAGCTCGCAGCATCAGCGCTCAGCAGCCATAAGCAGCATCAGCCAGCATCAGCAGCCATCAGCAGGATCAGCAGCCATCCAGCAGCATCAGCACGATCAGCAGCAATCCCAGCAGCATCAGCAAGCATCAGACGCATCAGCAGGCATCAGCAGCATCAGCAGCATCAGCAGCATTCAGCAGCATCGCAGCATCAGCAGCATCCAGCAGCATAGCAGACATAGCAGCATCAGCAGCTCAGACAAGCAATCGCAGCAATCAGCAGCATCAGCAGAATCAGCAGGCATCAGCAGCATTCGCAGCATCAGCAGCATCAAGAAGCTCGCAGGCATCAGCAGAATCAGCAGGCCATAGAAGCATCAGCAGCTATCAGCAGCCATCACAGCATCAAGCAGCATCAGCCAGCACAGCACACAGCCAGAACATCAGCACATGCAGCAGTACAGCAGCATCAGCAGCATCAGCAGCATCAGCAGCATCAGCAGCATCAGCAGCATCAGCAGCATCAGCAGCATCAGCAGCATCAGCAGCATCAGCAGCATCAGCAGCATCAGCAGCATCAGCAGCATCAGCAGCATCAGCAGCATCAGCAGCATCAGCAGCATCAGCAGCATCAGCAGCATCAGCATCAGCATCAGCAGCATCAGCAGCATCAGCAGCAGCATCAGCAGATCAGCAGCATCAGCAGCATCAGCAGCAGCAGCAGCATCAGCAGCATCAGCAGCATCACGCAGCATCAAGCAGCCTCAAGCAGCATCAGCAGCATCAGCAGCATCAGCAGCATCAGCATCAGCATCAGGCATCAGATCAGCTCAGCATCAGAATCAAGCATCAGCATCAGCATCAGCATCAGCATCAGCATCAGCATCAGCATCAGCATCAGCATCAGCATCAGCATCAGCATCATCATCATCATCATCATCATCATCATCATCATCATCATCATCATCATCATCATCATCATCATCATCCAGCATCAGCATCAGCATCAGCATCAGCATCAGCATCAGCATCAGCATCAGCATCAGCATCAGCATCATCAAGCATCATCAGCAGCATCAGCATCATCATCATCATCAGCAGCATCAGCAGCATCAGCATCAGCAGCATCAGCAGCATCAGCAGCATCAGCAGCATCAGCAGAAGCAGAAGCAGAAGCAGAAGCAGAAGCAGAAGCAGAAGCAGAAGCAGAAGCAGAGAAGAAGCAGAAGCAGAAGCAGAAGCAGAAGAGACGACAGAAAGCAGAGCCAGAAGCAGAAGAGAAGAAGAGAGAAGCGAAGCAGAAGCAGAAGCAGAAGAAGCAGAAGCAGAAGAAGCAGAAGCCAGAAGCAGGAAGAGAGAGCAGAAGCAGAAGCAGAAGCCAAGAAGCATAAAGAAGAGAAAGCAGAAGCAGTAGAAGCAGAAAGCAGAAGAGAAGCAGAAGAAGAAGCAGAAGCAGAGCAGAAAGAGAAGCAGAAGCAGAAGAAGAAGAGAGAAAGAGAAGAAGAAGCAGAGCAGAAGCAGAAGCAGAAGCAGAAGCAGAAGCAGAAGCAGAAGCAGAAGCAGAAGCAGCAGCAGGGTGTGGGTGGGTGGGTGGATGGGTGGGTGTGGGTGGGAGGATGGGTGAGCACAGTGAGCAAGCAAGAACTGTGCCAAGGAGGGTGGGATTTCCACAGGGCTTGGTGGGAAGACATACAGGCTGGATGGTGTGGTGGAGAGGATGGCGGGAGCTACCAGGTGTGTCTGTTGAACGTTTAAGGGTTGAGCAGTGAGCAAGCAAGAACTGTGCCAAGCAGGGTGGACCACCACGGGGCCTGGTGGGAAGACATACAGGCAGGATGGTGTGGTGGAGAGGATGATGGAGGCTATCAGGTGTGTACCTTGAATGTTGAAGGGTTGAGCAGTGTGAGTAGGTGTGTTGAGGGGTGGGTGGTTTTGGGTGTGGATGGGTGGGTGGTTTTGGGTGTGGGTGGGTGGGTGGGTGTGGGTGGGAGGATGGGTGAGCACAGTGAGCAAGCAAGAACTGTGCCAAGCAGGGGTGCACCGTCACAGGGACTGGTGGAACTCAAGCAAGACCAACTGAAACACAAAAAACACCAATTGAAATACGATAAACTCCAATTCAAAAGCGAGTATCACCAATTAAAACACAGTTAGCATCGTTTTGAACATAAGTAATGTACAATTCAAACACACCTAACCGATTCAACTGAAAACACTTATGGAAACTCAAGTAACGCCAATTTAATCACACCTTACACCATTTGGGACACAATTAACTCCAATTGAAACCAAATTAACACCAATTGGGACACAATTAGCACCAATTGGAACACAATTAACACCAATTGAAACTCAATTTACACCCATTAAACCACACCTAACCCCATTTGAAACACACCTAACACCAATTTAACCACACCTTACACCATTTGGAACACAATTAACACCAATTTAAACAAAATTAACACCAATTCAACCACACTTGAATAGAAATAAAAAACCTTTAAATTCTTGCAGCTGCACAAATCACGCAAATAAGATGGTGGCAAGCCCACTGACCGCATTCCACCGCATGCCTGAGTTGAAGAAATATGACATGGACTACAACCGCATTGAGATGAAGATGGTGGCATGCCCACCGTCCACATTCTTTAACCGCGCTTGCATACACATTAAAAACCTTTAAATTCAGCTGCAAGATTCACGTAAATAAGCTGGTGGCAAGTCCACCGTCCATATTCCTCAACTACATTTGGATACAAATACACAACATTTCAATTATTGCAGCTGAAAGGTTAATGTAAAGAAGATGGTGGCATGGGCATGGTCCACATTCCTCAACCACACTTGGATATACATTCAAAACCTTTAATTTCAATTCTTGCTGCCGCAAGGTTCATGTTAAGGAGATGGTGATGAGCCCACCGACCACTTTTTTCAACCACACTTGGATAAAAATACAAAAAAATCAATCCTTGCAGCTTCAAGATTCACGTGAAGGAGATGGTGGCAAGTCCACCGTCCACATTCCTCAAATACATTTGGATACAAATATACCACATTTCAATTATTGCAGCTGAAAGGTTCATGTAAAGGAGATGGTGAAAAGCCCTCCGTCCACGTTCCTCAACCACCCATGGATTCAAATACAAAAAATCAATCCTTGCAGCTTCATGATTCATGTAAAGAAGATGGAGACAAGTCCACCGTCCACATTCCTCAACTACATTTGGATACAAATATACAACATTTCAATTCTTGCAGCTGCATGAGTCACGTAAATAAGATGGTGGCAAGCCCACCGACCACATTCCGCAGCAAGCCAGAGTTCACGAAAAATTACTCGGACTACACTCGCATAGAGATGAAGATGCCAATAGTGAGGCACACAGGAAATACTCCAGAGCTGGACCCTCCGTAAGTTTTTGTTTTTGTTTGAAGTTTTTGTGTTTTTGTGTTTTTGTTTGAAGTTTTTGTTTTTGTTTTTGTTTTTTTAGTGAAGCACCCAGGAAATACTCCTGAGCTGGACCCTCCGTAAGTTTTTTTTGTTTTTTTACAAGGAGGATGTTTTTACAAGGAGGATGTTAGTCTCATAGGGTGGGTCTCACTACACTAGCCCTTGACTGGAAGGTTTTTACAAGGAGGATGTTTACAAGGAGGATGTTAGTCTCATAGGGTGGGTCTCACTACACTAGCCCTTGACTGGAAGGTTTTTACAAGGAGGATGCTTACAAGGAGGATGTTAGTCTCATAGGGTGGGTCTCACTACACTAGCCCTTGACTGGAAGGTTTTTACAAGGAGGATGTTTACAAGGAGGATGTTAGTCTCATAGGGTGGGTCTCACTACACTAGCCCTTGACTGGAAGGTTTTTACAAGGAGGATGTTTACAAGGAGGATGTTAGTCTCATAGGGTGGGTCTCACTACACTAGCCCTTGACTGGAAGGTTTTTACAAGGAGGATGTTTACAAGGAGGATGTTAGTCTCATAGGGTGGGTCTCACTACACTAGCCCCTTGACTGGAAGGTTTTTACAAGGAGGACGGTTTACAAGGAGGGGATGTTAGTTCATAGGGTGGGTCTCCACTAACAATAAGCCCTGACTGGAAGGTTTTACAAGGAGGATGTTGACACGGAGGATGTTTGTTAGGCTCAAGGGTGGGTCTCACTACACTCGCAACGGACTGGGAAGGTTAGATTAGATGTCTGTGGCACGTTTCAAACTTCAGGCTCATTATAATATATATATTAATGTATTTATTATTTATATATATTATATATAATGTATTTATTTAATGTATTTATAATGTGTATAATGCAGGTATAATGTATATTATAATGTGTATATATATGTTGTATTAATAATGTATGTATCATGTATGCATCCAGGGACGACTTCCGAGTTAGACCATTCGTACGTGACTTTTTTGTTTGAGTGACGCCTCGTCATTCTGCCACTGCATGGCGACGCATGGACTGTTTCAGGCTATTTCACGGTAATCCAGGTATTTTCACGGCACATCTAGGCTATTTCATGGTAAATCACGGTATTTTAGGTTAGTTTGACGGAAGCTGATACAGGAGGTTCAAAAAAGGAACAGTGTTGTATCACCAAGGTGGGGTCATGAGAGCTATTTTCATAAATAAATAAAAACAGAAATAAATAAACTCACGTAGGTTTTGAACTACCCTGCAGGGAACTACATGACGTGCGGTAGTGCGCAAGGTTTTGGTGCCCAACTGCGCGATTGACGCAATTTTTCAAACCCCCTCTGGGCGCAGCGCACAGATTTCCGTTTTCAGTTGCGTCAAAAGCGCAACCCAAAATGACAACATGTAGTTCCCTGCTACCCTGGCCACCCCTACAGGATATTTACTTACTACCCGTACTGACAGCAAAATTTAAAGATTTCACGGTCATTTTTAGGGGGTTAATTAAAATTTGACGTTTTAATTTTACTTTTTTTTTCAGAGGGATATAATTTGACGTTACACATTTGACGGTTCAAATTTTAATAAAATCTATTTAAATGTTTCAACTTGAACATGTTACACTGATTCATTGCTTCTTTTTTAAATCTCAATACAGACTTGCGATAACATTGTGTACCGGTACTCATGAGTGTGGTATAGGTACTAGTGTTCATACTATTACCGTAGACCATGTACCGTTGTATCATGGTACATGGTTATAGGGTCTGCAAGTAGGGTAGTACTCTGCATCAACTCATTTAATCACTACATGTCCTGCTCAGTTAATTTGAGTTCTAGGACCTGCAACTAAGGCATCTCATAAACAAGAGCACACAGTCTTCATGTATTGCTCAGTTGCGGAGAAGGATCAAGGGCACTTCCTCATCAACCAATTCGAGTTCAGAGACGTGTGCCTTTCAATGGCCAGCAGCTTGTGGAAGGGCTCCCACTTCACATACGTTTTCGTGTGAGGTCTGGTTTCTAACTCGGACCCATCCACAAGGTACCCCAGCGTTTGCAGGAAATTCACTGCCCTCTTGGTGAAAAACTTGCTGCTCGTCTTCGCCGAGGTGTTCGATGGGTTGCGAGCCACAGCCTCTCAAGCTTTGGCTGTGACTTGATTAAGGTGGTTGTTGGAAACAGGATCTGCCCAGCCGGTTCTGCCCAGCCGGTTCTGGCCGTTTTAAGAAGCCCCACAGGGTAAATTGCTTATTGTGATTTGGAGCTACCAGAGGGCGCAGACGTCCCTCAAGGGATCTATCGAGGGGCTGCGCCATGCAATCTGGGGAAACCGAATTTTTCGAGAGTTTCTGCTTGTCGTTGAGCCCTTGAAATAACCCAAAACGTGAGCTCTGGAACTGTTAAAAAACATGAGCTCTTGGATTAATCTAAAACACTAGCTCTTGAAATGGTTGAAAGCATGGCCATAAACATGTGTCTCTAAAGTTCTTGCTGTGTCAGGCGGCAGGGGTAGTAAGCCCTGTGTAGAGCCCAGGGGCCCAAACCCCAATATTGCCCTGAAACTCGATTTGACGGGGTTTTCGTCGCGTAATATAATATACGCCTCGATTTCACGGGTGCTCCCGTGAAATCAAAGCGTTGAATTCTGCTGTCAGTACGGTACCACTATGTTAAACTTATTTGCTACTAAAATTAATCTGTTTATGTAGTTGGCCCCAGTGAAAGCAAACGGGTTGTCTCCCTCAACCCCACGCCTCGTTATAAGGCGTACTATTTATTTATTTTATTTATTTGTTTATTTATTTATTTATTTATTTATTTATTTATTCATTTATTCATTTATTCATTTATTCATTTATTTATTTATTTATTTATTTATTTATTTACTTATCTCCATAGGTGCCTAAGTCCGAAAACGCTGTAAGTCGATACAAGAATGTGATACAGAGCCGTACATGGCCCAAACTGCTCGGAATCGAATTCTGTCAGGCTCATATTGTACGCGACGGTGTCAGCTATGCGCGCAGCTACTTTTCGAGTCCGTTCGCATCTGGTCGCCTTGTTTGGCAGGCCGGCGGCAGTACATCTAGGGATAGGCACTATGATATCATATGATATCATGTCATCATACGATATCATATGATATCGTATGATGCCGGCGGTCTGACTAGGTAACTTTGGCCTGGGCCATCATATCATATGATATTAAATCATATGATTTTTGTATGATATCATATGATATCATACTCGTCTTTGGTCAACATCATATGATTTGCCGTTCCCTAAGTACATCAGATGTGCGATAATTAGTGATACAAATCCAGATCGCGTCAGATACGAGGCCGCGCGAGCTATTCCGAAGAAAGGTACCTCGGGACGAAAGGCTTATCGAACCCCTATTACAAGGTCGGAGGCTGCGCCTACAGCCTTGGCCTCGGTATCTACTGAAATAGCTGTACATCTCAAGATTTCACCTCCCTGTGGCCTACCACACCATGGCTCAGGATTAGGGTGTGTTTTCAATGATCTACCCTTAATCAAAAACTGAGTTCAGATGTGGATGTTTGAAGATAAATTAAAAAAGTTTGTTTTGAATTTTGAATTTTGAATTTTCGAAAAAAAGAAAAAGTTGTTCTGCACGCTATATCTTGAGATAGAGCAAGACTTGCACCTAGACTTAGGACACACACGAAATGTAAATAATCAGTGTTTTGGGGGTCCGTACTCAACTGTACTGCCTGTGTACTGCCCTCCAAGACCTTCCGTAAAACTACTGGTAGGGAAAGACGTTACACAACATTTGTACCCAGTGTTCTTTTAAAATGGCTTGTTTCGGTCGCGATAGGCTCCGTATCACTTCCTACGTAAAACCCGTATCAACTTAAGGAACCCCATAGTAACAAATTAGCATGTTTCACTTGACCATTTGAGAAAACCCAAATCCGAGTATTTGTGTGTTGAACTGATGTGGTTGGGCAACTTATTAGCAAAACATCTTTGTTTTTGGACTTGAGGGCATAGGCTCAATCCATCCGTATCACTCAGGGTCTGACTTAGGCACCTATGGTGATATTTGTTTGTTTATTTATTTTTGCATGTATTCATTCATATATTCATTTATTTATTTATTTATTCGTTCATTTATTTATTTGTTTATTTGTTTACCCTGGTCCACACCTGCAGGATATTTACTGGGGATGGAGGGCTGTACTCCGACGCGTACTTCAAGCAGTTGAAGGATGACTGTGACGACGAATCAAAGTGAGAGGGGTACAAAATAGCAGTAGAAGGGGCATGGGGTGAATATCCTAATTAGGTGTCCTATGTTTATTATCGCCATGGAATTATTTGAAGTGCTACTTGTAGTAGTAATTATGCAATGCAATGCTCTAGGGATGCTACAATATAACTTTTTTTTTTTTTTTTTTTTTTTTTGGGGGGGGGGGGGGGGGGGGGGGGGGGGGGGGGGGGTTGGAGGCCCCTAAGGCTGCTGGGAGCACCATGGTGCTACATACAGATAGTGGTGTCTTGAGGGTGCTTAAATAGAGCCTTTTGGGGTTGCTTTGGGGGGTTTCGAAAGCTGCTAGTAGCACCTTAAAGGCTGCTGGGAGCACCATGGTGCTACGTACAGACAGTGCTGTAGGGAGGGTGCTTAAGTAGAGCCTTGTGGGGTTGCTTTTGGGGGCGCCAAAAGCTACTAGTAGCGCCCCAAAGGCTACTGCAAGCACCATACAGCCATTAAATTATCTCTGTAGCATGGTCAAAAGGGGTAATGATGATTGTTCGTTTGGTCGAGGGTCGGTATCTCCCGCCGCTCCTAAGTGCGCCTACTCCTTTGTAGGAGTGTCAACACCATTCGAACTGAATCCTTGGTGCCGCTGGTTTGTGTAGGGAGACCCCCCTCCTGGGGTGAAATACCTTTCGCACTAAAAAAAGGTGCACAAACTCAGGCCCTCAGTCGGTAAAACAATTCGTTGGGGCCCAGTTCATCTGTGCTTGTTTTCGCTTTAGCCCCTCCTGATATCGAGGTTGGACAAGTCCCTTTAGCCCTTTAGCCTTCACCTGAGGACATTCTTCTTGCCATCCCAACACACACACACACACACACACACACACACACACACAAACACACACACACACACATACACACACACACACACACAAACACACAAACACACAAACACACACACACGCATGCACGCACACACACACACACTTCTCGTCATCCTAACACACCAATCTCTCTGTTGGTTGCAGGTGCCCCTGGTTTAAGGATGGCACAGGGAACTTCACCGAGACGTTCATGCACGTTCCTAAATGGATGTCCCACTCAGCCTCTGGCCTCAACCATGGATTCTTAACTCCCTTAGATGGATCACGTCCCAGGTACGTTGGCAACAACAAATATATATATATATATACTATATATATACTAGACATAATATATATATGATATGTACTATGAGTATATAGTATAATATGATTATTACTATTTACTATATATATTTATATTATATATATATTAAATTAGATGTATATATTATATTATGTGTATATATTATATTATATGTATATTATATTTATATATATATTTTATATTATATATTTATATATATATTTATATATATATATATTTATATATATATATATATATATTTATATTTGTTGTTGCCAACGTATATATATATATATGTATATGACATGTATTTATATATATATAGACATATATACTCCGCCAAACCACCAAACCACTTGAACACAGAACAACAAAACTACGGGGCAACCATCTTGCATCTGGGCCTCAACCACGGAGTTTTACCTCCCTTGGATGGCTCACGTCCTAGGTACGTTGACATGTCTCACTACATGTCGCCTGATGAAGCACTCCATGTTTCCTGATGAAGCAGTACACGTTGCCTGATGAAGCAGTACACGTTGCCTGATGAAGCAGTACACATTGCCTGATGAAGCACTCCATGTTGCCTGATGAAGCACTACTCGTTGCCTGATGACGCACTTCACGTTGCCTGATGAAGCTCTACACATTGCCTGATGAAGCACTACACATTGACATGGATCACTACACATTGCCTGATGAAGCACTACGCGTTGCCTGATGAAGCACTCCACATTGCCTGATGAAGCTCTGCACATTGCCTGATGAAGCACTACACGTTGCCTGATGAAGCAGTACACGTTGCCTGATGAAGCAGTACACATTGCCTGATGAAGCACTCCATGTTGCCTGATTAAGCACTACTCGTTGCCTGATGACGCACTCCATGTTGCCTGATGAAGCTCTAGACCTTGCCTGATGAAGCACTACACGTTGACATAGATCACTACACATTGCCTGATGAAGCACTACGCGTTGCCTGATGAAGCACTCCACATTGCCTGATGAAGCACTACATGTTGCCTGCTGAAGCACTACACGTTGCCTGATGAAGCAGTACACATTGCCTAATGAAGCACTACACGTATCATAACATAAGTTGGCGTTATTCATATCCACAACATATTAAAAGCAGGAAAAAGTTTTGCATGGTGTACAAATTCTTTAGTTATCTGACTGTTGTCATTCTGTTATTCTGTTATTCTGTTATTCTTTAGTTATCTAACTGTTGTCATTCTGTTATTCTGTTATTCTGTTATTATTTAGTTATCTGACTGTTGTCATTCTGTTATTCTGTTATTATTTAGTTATCTGACTGTTGTCATTCTGTTATTCTGTTATTCTTTAGTTATCTGACTGTCAACCTTGTCATATGGACAAGTCCTATACAGTGTCACGGGAAATTGACGGAGTGTGTTGGCAATGGAACGACAGGTGGCAACGATGGAGCTGACCAAAGCCAGTTAGTTATGAGACAGTTGGCTGACGTGTCAGGCTTCAATGTTTCGGTCGGTCGGTCGGTCAAACGGACAAATGGGTAACCCTGCAGGGTAACCCAGGTGAAGGGCTCCCGCCCCACAGAAGGGGGGGCGAGAGCCCCCAGCTGATATCACAAACCACATACCACATACCACAGACCACAGACCACAGACCACAGACCACAGACCACAGACCACAGACCACAGACCACAGACCACAGACCACAGACCACAGACCACAGACCACAGACCACAGACCACAGACCACAAACCTCATACCCACTTCAATAAGGACAGTGCACTACCACTACAAATCAAAATACACAATATACAAATTGAACGCACGCACTAACACCAGGGTACTACTTCTTGCCAAATTGGTCAGCGCTTAAAGCGCACAGACGTCAAATTGGTCAGCGCTTTTAAGTGTAAAAAGCGCAAAAACTGCGCGTTGCGCCCGCAGGGGGTGAAAAAACTGCGCGAAACGCGCTGAGGGGCTCACAGAGGTAGTGCGGCACCGTACTACTAAGAGCGTCAGCGCGCGCTTAGTAGTACCCTAACTAACACCACAAATTAATATAAATAAAATACAAATGAAGCGCACCCACTACCACTACAAATCGAAATACACAAAATACAAATCAAAACCAATTAAACCAAAATTAAATCAATTAAATCAAAATCAATTAAATCAAAATGAAATCAATTAAATCAATTAAATCAAAATCAATTAAATCAAAATACACAAAATACAAATCAAACACACACACTACCTCTACATATCAAAACAAAGAAAATACAAATAAAGTACTACACTTCCTCTAAAAATCAACATAAATAAAATACAAATTAATCACACAGACTTCCTCTAAAAATCAAAATAAATAAAATACAAATTAGTCACGCAGACTTCCTCTAAAAATCAAAATAAATGTAAAACAAATCAAACGCTCACACTTCCTCTAAAAATCAAAATAAATACAACACAAATTAAACACACAGACTTCCTCTAAAAAAAAAAAAAAAAAAAAAAAAAATCAAACGCACACACTACCTCAACAAATCGAAACAAAAACATTAAAAATAAAATGACCGTACACACTGCAGGCAGGTGATGGTGCACTACCACTACATGCACTCTAGGGATCCGTGGAAGCTGGCTGCTAGGTAAGGTGGTATGTTGTTGGGGTGTGTGTGGGGGTGGTGGGGTGTGTGGGGGGTATGATTTGTGGGATGTTGTTGTAAGAGGGTTTTTTTCTTTTGCCCGCTAGGGGGCTGCTTAGAAAAATGCCGTAGGGGTGTGGTTGTTTTGTATGGTGGTCTGTGTGTGTGGGGGGGGGGGAGGGGGTAGATTTTGTAGGAGGGTGTTGGAAACCTGGCTTGATAGATGCTAGATGTTTGGTGGTGGTAGTTGTGCTGGGTGGTTGGTGTGTTGGTGGGTTATGTTTTGTGGGGGGTTTGTAAGATGGCTTGTTTAGATAAGGAGGGGTGATGGTGGTGGTGTGGGGGGGGGGGGGGGGGGGGTGGCGTATGGGGGGGTTATGATTTTGTGGGAGGTTGTGGGAGATGGCTGCTAGGTAAGTTGTGGTTGTGGTGAGCCCAGTGATGTTTGGGTGGGTGTGGTGTGTGTGTGTGTGGCTGGGGGTTGGTGGTGGCTTGGTGGTGGGGTGGTGGTAGGTGGTGGTGGCGGTGGTGGGAAGCTTTTGGTACCCGGGAGAGGGTGGTGGAGATGCTCGATAGGAGTTGTGGTGGTGGAGGGTGATGTGGTCGTTGTGTGTGTGCTGGGTGGGGGGGGGGGGGGGGGGTATGATTTTGGGGGAGGGCTGGGGGAAGATGGCTGCCTAGGTAAGTGGTTGGTGGTGTGTGGGCACTGTGGGGTGTGTTGGTGTGGTGTGTGTGGGGGGGGGGGGTATGATTTGGTGGGAGGTGTGGAGATGGCTGCATAGGTAGTTGTGGTGGCGGTGGGTGGGTTGTGATGGGTTTGTGTGAGTTGTGGTGTGTGTGTGTGTGTGTGTGGTGGGGGGGGCGGGGGGGGGGGGGGGGTATGATTTTGTGGGAGGGGCTGGGAAATGGCTGCTAGATAGGTGTTGTGTTGGGGTGGGGGGGGGGGTGGGGGTGGGGGTTGGGTGGTGGGAGGGTGCGGGGTGAACTCTCCTCTCTTAGGGTACTTTAAACTCCGGGGTTAGAATGGTGATCATTATGTACAATATCAACCCCACACAACCCATCAAACCCCACACCCACACCGTGCAAAACACTCACAAACCACACACACACACAACACATTTACCATAAACCATGACACCATAACCATACACCACAACCATTACAACCATACACAAACACCATACACAATACACCAAAACCCACACACCACCACATCAAACACCAACCACACAACCCCCCCCCCCCCCACCCCCCCCCCCCCCACCCCCCCTCCACCCCCACTCACCCCCCTCACCCCCAGCACAAGATATAGGGTGGATCTGACGGGTGTTGTCTAAGCCCTATATGTAGACAGAGCGCCACCAACTCCCCCCCCACTCCACCTACTCCAACCACACACCCCACACCAACCACCCTCCAACCCCTCACCCCCTGCAGCAGAATATATGGTTGGCTTAGACTGGTCTGGGGTTGTCCAAAGCCCTCCATGCAGACAGCTCCAACGCAAGAAGAGGCAACCGGGCCCGGACAGAGGGTAGGATGTAAAAAGAAGATAATAATCTTAAAAAATAAGAAGAAGAAGAGAATAAACAATCAAGAACACTAATAAACAAGAATAACAAGAAAACACAGCATACAAAAGGCATAAGAACAAGAATAACAATCAGACAGAAGACAAGAAGAACCAGAAGAACAGAAGAACAAGAAGAACACGGAAGAACCAAGAAGAACCACGAAGAGAAGCAGAGAACGAAGAAGAAAAGAAGAACCAGAGAACAAGAAGAGACAAGAAGAACAAGA